>MCJB01026498.1:0-71838 GCA_002018475.1 Nicotiana obtusifolia | reverse complement strand
GGGGGAACTGGGTCGTTTGGTAGATGGGGGGAAACTGGGCCGGTCCAGTTGTTTGATTGGCCTGGTTTGATTTAATTATCAGCCAGCCCAATCCAATTCTTCTTCTTTATTTCCCCCTTTTTGCTAATGTCTTTTCTTTATTTCTTTTAATTCCTTCTTTTTTTTTTCAATTTTTTATGACTAGGCCACTTAATAATTACAATCTTAATCTACCTAAATGTGAAATTAAACTAAATTAACTATTTAATAAAAATTAAAATAATGCTAGATTCTAGGGATTAAACATTAAAACTGAAAAGAGTGTAAAATGCACTATTTTGTGATTTTTCTCAATTTTTATAAAATCAACAATTACTAATTCAATTCATAAAATGTAAAACTAATATCCTAAATGCAATGCATGATATTTTTAGGTATTTTCATGAATTAATTAACTACAATTAAGTATAAGTAATAAAAAAATGTAGTTAATTATTAAAAAGGCTAATACTTAATTAAAACTATTTTATTTTATTTACTGGAGTACTTCGAGTACGGTAAAAATCACGTGCTCACAGGAGCATGTTATGTCGCTCCTTTTATTTTGTTGTCAGTATTTCCTATGGTTGCTACTTGCTATTAAACCTCTATTTTTGTTTCCAAACTTTCCGGTCCGAAATTTTGATTTTGGTAGTAATGACATTTAACAAGTTATGATAGCATAGCACTTAATAGTTTTATTGAGTTCACAGTTTGCTAATTCATCTAGCATTTTTTAACCTTCAATCTTTATTTATATTTCATACACATGCTTTAATAATATTTATGTAGTTTTTAAAAATTTATACTATAAGACATAATACACACGTGCAGCACGTATCCTAAAATTAGTATCAAAGAAAAATGAATTCGAACACCATGTCTAGCCATTAGAGATCAGTCAAAACTGATTTGGCCCAAATTATTTCTTAAAACCCAGTTTCATGGTATTAGACTTCTCATATGAGATAAAAGCTTTGTTTTTGGAAGGTGGTTTCAGTTTTGAAAACACAAGCAGAGATGTTTTACAACTGTTGTAAAGTGGGTCCGGGAAATTACTCTCTCGGAAAAATTTAAATCTCTACTAGGTGGATTTATATTGCGGTCTTAGAGCATTGGGGCTCACAGCTGTAGATGAATTTTTTGTGTGTGAAGCTGAAAAGAAAAGAAAGAATTAGACGAACAACTTTGAAGAAAGTAAACAACAATTATATGAATAGGAAGTACTGATAAGCATTGCATGCCTCTCCTTTTTTTTTGTTATTTAAATATACTAGTTTCTGGACACGAGTGTTGCACGTGTATCTTTAATTTTAATTAATAAAATTAGAAAAATGACATAAGTTTATAATTATATTATATTTTTAGAATTTCGTTCATTTTGTAAACTTCCCTTGTTTTTAATAAGCAACCTGCAAATTCGGGGGGAAAGCTTCTAAAAATCAATACAATTTCATGGTGTAAAGCTGCCAAAAAAAAAAAAAAGCAATTATTTGTGATAGAAATATTTAATACGTAATTACTAACATCAAAAGGTTTTATTGATATCATTATTGCATGTATAAGGATACTTTGTCCGATTTAAAATAATGAATCCTTGCATGTGTAATTTTGACAAAAGAATATTAGTTGAATATTATAAATTATATAATTGTATAAATATAACACGATAATCATGTGTCAAATCTAACATCCTTTTGTAGGCTAATATTTCAAGAAATTCGAACTTTCGGCTTATTTATTAAACTCGCATAGTAACAGTAGAGGGATTAAAATTGACCAAATAAGTGAAATCATACACTTTTTGAACGGGTTAATTAATTCATTAATCCAAATAAATTATTAACTATTTCGTACATGAATTTTTGAAAAGGAAAAAGACAAGAAAAATAATGCTTCTAAACTTTCAAGTGAAACATGCAACTGAAGAAAGGATCCAACACGGGGGGAATTATTTTAAGAAAAACAAAAAATAATGAAGAAAGAAATAAAAGGAAGCGAAAACGTGAATAGCTAATACACTATTCTACTAATCTTCAAATGTCCAGGTCATCTAGCCAAAGTATATTAGCAAAAACTTACTTCTGGAAAACGTGAACTGCATTTGCCAAGGATAGCCGCAATAGATTTTTAGGGAAAAGGGAACTTTTAACCTAACAAGAAACATAGTATAATGTGCTTCAGTAATTACAAAGTTTGTTATGCACTTTTAGAGAGTAAAGAATGTAAACAAACTCTGCAAAATTGTAACTACTGTGGAAGAAGAAACAAAGATGAAATGGAAAATGCTTTTGAAGGAGTAATAATTAAGGAAATTTACTGTCTGCACAAATTATAGGCAGATGAACAATTCTCCATCTTCAACCACTTTAATGTAATAATAAAGAGTAATTGTTTTGAAGAAGATCAACTTTTTTAAGGGACAAAATTGTAAGTTAGATTTTAAAGGATAGAGAAAAATGATACAAACAAACATAGTGCTTGGGAAAATAACAACTTGAACATCGGATAAGAAAGAGAAATATGAGTCAGCGTCAACCTAAAATACAATTAACAAACAAAAATGCTAGCTACTTATGGGGGAGAAATAGGACGGAGTCAACATTTTTCCATCCCATGATATTTATAGTTTGAAACTTCAATAATTGTTTTCCACACAAGCACACGAACAGACTTACAGTTTGTGAGCAATTCAGTCTTAACAATCAATATTTTACAATAACTACAAAGGCTACTTGTTAGTACGACTCTGTAAATGTTAGCCGTGATAAACATAACAAGACCAAATATTGCGTCTAGTTCAAGATCATCATCAGAAAGAATGGATATTCATGATATAACTATAATTGCAAGCATCTCAGTATTCCACCTAAACATTTAGAGAAAATTTAAAATACTAAAAATAGAGAAAAAGAAGTATAACAAATCCATAAACAATACAGACGTTTGAAGATTCTATTACATGTTTTGGGTTTCAAATACATTAAAACACTTCGTATCTCATATAGAATGCCATCGAACATCCAATTATCCGCTTTCGTTAATTAATCTTTGTTCTTTGCATAAACATCTGTTGCTACTTGTAAATATTGAAGTAACGTGGATAATAACTTGACGTAGGAATTTGATGGGTTATGGAAGCTAATTAAGAAAATTAAAGAGGAGGAAGAGTGGGAGGCTAATTAAGAGGTAGCATTAAAGAAATAACTATTGATATATTAGACAACGGAAAGAAGAAAAAAATGACTATTGAGTTCTTCATAATATTGCATATATAATAATAATAAACTGAATTAATAAATAAACTATTAAGTTGAGAGTAATTTAGTGGTGGGGCATCAAAGGAGATGGGATAAAGAGACAGATCACGGGTTAAAACACAAGTTATTAGGTAAGTGAGATGGGTTAATTATTATTTTTTCAGTTGTATATGCTGACATGGACAACCATTAGTTTTAAGGGGTACTTTTCTAATTACAAGGGTAGTTTTGATATCAAAAGATAAAGGAGGACTAAAATAATCTATTTTCGATAGTTGAAAGGTAATTTTGGCCTTTTTCTGTTTCTAAAGACTTGTTTTGGGACTTTCCAGAGAGAGTTCAAGCACCTCTTTTAAAAGATTATCAAGGTAAGTTCTTTGGGTCAATTCGTGACTAAATCTTGTTAGATATCACACCCAAAATATTGAGATTAATACTCTTATGGATTGAATCAATATAAGTTCATTGTAATATTCTTATGCGAAACTGTAAATGCAATGGATTGGAAATCGAACTTTTATTGATAATTGTTTATTGTATTACAACTCATAGGTAATTACAACTAGAAAACTATTGGGTCTTCAGCTGGAGCTTGAGTTTTAATGGCGTAATTACCCGAGAAGAAAAATTAGAATTGGATAAGGAAGAGATATAGAAGAGAAGAAGAGAAGAGAAGAGAAAATGAGAGGAAGGAATAATAGAGAAAATGAATTACTAGATTGCATAACCGTCTCCTTCCCAGCTCTTTGGAATATAAAGTCCAATATTGCAACGACCCACTAACTAACTAACAACCCAACTAACTAATAGCCCAATAACCAACTCAGCTGAAGATTTAATCTGGGCCGTCTATTGATTTAGCTAACTTTCAACCCCGGCCATCTATTACAATTAAGCTACTAAAACACGTGTACTCAGTAAGGGTAAAAATTTACCCACGTCTCCTTACTTGTCTCGTCCTCTTCCCCATATTAATCAACTTACTTTTCAAATTCAAACCATAATTCCCAGTTTAGAGATTCCCCTCTTCCTACATAATAATACCCCATGTTCAAATCAACCTTGTCCTCAATGCCGGAGTTGAGCCACAAATTCAGGAAATATGCCTTTGATATATCCCCAGTCCACCCACATTGCTTCATTGACTCCAAGGTTCGACCACTAAATAAGAACCTTAACTGCTGCTGCATTATTCACCTTGACTATGCATCTCTTGAGAATAGCTACTGCTTGGACCATCAATCGACCATCTTGACTATATATTGAAGGTTGTAGTCAAGCCACCATACGTGGTCCGACGCGCTTCTTTAATTGTGACACGTGGAAAACCAGATGGATCTGAGAACCTGCTTCTTTTTTGTGATTTGGTAGGGCCCATAGTATTTGGCACTGAACTTTAAGTTTTTTTTTTACTGCTACTAGAGCTTGCATGTAAGGTTGTAGCTTTAAGTAAACGAAATCTCTTTCATTTAGAACCTTGTCTATCCTGTTTTTGTCTGCAAAAAATTTCATTGTAGCTTGTGCCACTTGCAAATTCTCTCTTAAATATTGTAACATGGTTTTTCTATGAGCTAGGTTATCCCGCATGGCAGTATGAGTGGAATGAAGTAGAGGCCCCATAGGAATTTTAGGAGGTGGGTATCCATAAATAGCTTAAAATGGGGCTGCCTTTAGGGCTATGTGGTAATTTGTGTTGTACTACCATTCTGCTAGTGGAAGCCACTTGAGTCAGTGGTTAGGATTAGAAAAGATCATGGCTCGTAGGTACAACTCTAGGCATCTATTGAACCACTCAGTCTTGCCATCTGACTGAGGATGTAGTAGGTGGACATGTTAAGTTTAGTGCCCAAGGATTTGAACATTTGTTGCCAAAATTGGCTAGTGAATAAGGGATCCTTGTCTGTTACAATGGACTTGGAAAGCCCATGTAACTTATATATCTCCTTCAGGAACACATCTACAACTTCTTTAGCTATGTAGAGGTGTTTAAGAGGAATACAATTCTCATACTTAGTTAATATGTCCATTACCACTAAGATGGAATTCTTATGCCTTGAGTGAGGCAAGCGTTCAATGAAATTCATGGCTATATCTTACCAGGGACCTTCAGGGATAAGCAAGGGCTGTAGCAGGGCTGAGTAATGCACATTTTCATTCTTCACTCTCTGAAACACAACACATTGAGCTACCCATTTATGTATATCCTCTTTTATTTTGGGCCAATAGAAAACCATTTGAATTCTTCTCTAAGTTCCTTGTAGCCCAGAATGGCCTCCCAGAGGTGATTGATGGAAGACCTCAAAGATTTTTGTTCTAAGGTTGGCATTTCTTCCAACCCAAATCTTCTATTTATACCTGATGATACCTTGTTGTAGGGTGAAATCTGGCATGTTATCAGGGTCGGTGATCATTTTAGTTAACTATTGTAGAGCCATGGGATCAATGATCATAGATATGCGCAATATCCTTCATCGAGGTTGGGTTGGTAGTAGTAATAACACATAAAGAAGGCCTTTCCTCCTCCCTTCTAGATAGTGCATCTACAACCCTATTTTTTGTCCTTTGTTATACTGTACCTCATAGTCTAAGACAAGAAGCGACCCTTCTGTTGTAAAGCAGTGGTCATTCTCTGTTACAACAAATATTTCAAGCTCTGGTGGTGTGTCCAAATAATAAAATATCCTCCTTATAGGAAGTGTCTCTATTTGTCTATTGCTGATAAGACATTCATATATTCTTTTTCATGAGTAGATAGGCCTAGATGCCTAGGGCCTATTACTAGAGAATGCAAGAGGTTTACCTTCCTGCATCAACACAACCCCTATTTATGTAGAGCATGCATCAGTTTTTACTATAAAAGTCTTTGGGCAAAATTTGCTAGGGTTAGTACAAGAGCAGTAGACATGGCTTGCTTCAATGTTAGGAAGGCACTTTTAGTCTCTATAGACCATTGGAATGCATTCTTTTTCAAAAAATTAGTTAAGGGTCTGCTGATGCCATAAGACTACATAAATCATCTGCAGTAGCTTGTAAGACGTAGGAAACCCCTTAGAGCCTTAATGGACTTAAGAATAGGACAATTAATCATTGCTTCTACCTTAGAGGGGTCTGTAGCTACTCCCTCTATAGTGATAATGTGCCTCAAATATTCTACCTTTGATTGGCCAAAGGAACACTTAGAAAGTTTGGCAAAAAGCTATTCCTTCCTTAATATTTCAAGTACTCTTCCAAGGTGTTGTATGTGATCATTTAGTGAGGAACTGTAAGCTAATATGTCATCAAAGAAAACCAGAACAAGCTTCCTCACATAGGCCCTAAACACATGGTTCATGAGAGATTGAAATGTGGCAGGGGCATTAGTTAAGCCAAACGGCATAACCTTGAACTCGTAGTGGCAAAAATGTGTTCTAAAGGTTGTTTTGTAAATATCTTCTTCTCACATTTTAATTTGGTGGTAACCTGCCTTAAGTCAATTTTAGATTATATACAAGAACCACGTAGTTCATCTATTAATTCATCTACCAAGGGAATGAAAAATTTGTCCTTAACAGTCATGTTACTGAGAGCTCTGTAGACAATACAAAATCTCAAAATTCTATTTTTCTTCTTAACTAATAATAATGGTGATGAAAAGGGCAAATAACTAGGTTGCATGATTTCATTTGCTAGCATCTCATTGACTTGTTTCTCAATTTCATATTTTTGAAAGAAATTATACCTGTAGGTCTTATGCTGACTAGTGCTGTGTTTGGTTTCACGGGGATATAATGATCATGATTCCTCTTGGGAGGAAGGCTTGTAGGTTACACAAACACACCACGGAATTGCTTCAGGACCTGCTGGATAGCTGCAGGTACCTTCTCTCGTTCTTCAACTTCTACTGCAGTTACAGGAAATAGGTGAGCCCAAGTAGCTTGCCCCTTCTTAAGTAGATGCTTAACTCTAGTTGTTGACAAGGGGATGCTTAACTCTAGTTGCCCTTTCTACTTCAGTTACAGTAAATAGGTGAGCCCAACATGCTTTTAGCAAAACTGGATTATGGCTTTTCATTCAATCCCCCATGATATTATATCATTTCCTTCAAGCCCGACTAGCCTACCTCAAACTTCACTCCTTGAATCATCCATGTAAACCTGTGACAAGTATGCCTACTCATAAGATGGTTGCCATTTGCCACAATGACCCTCATAAGAGTAGACCATGATCTTGCACCCTATCTTCTTGGTTGTCTCTATATTCATGAAGCTATGTGTGCTTCCTGAATCTAGCAAAATAGTTATTAGGTTCTTCTTTGACTTGCCCCTCAGCTTAATTGTGTTAGGCACCTCAGTTCTAGAAAGAACATTGAGGCTATTGGCCTCATCTATGACTTCCTCTCCTGCCTGATAGACTGGACTGACTCCTTCCTCTATTGACTCCATCATAGTTTGGATTTTCAGAAGCAGCCATAACATTAATTTGCTTCTACTTGCATACATGTCATGGGAAATATTGTTACCACATTTCCAACACAACCCATTATCCCTCCTATTTTCAAAGCCCTTGTTTACCTCCTATTTTCAAAGCCCACATTTCCAACACAACCCTCTGTTCTTCTTGCTGATGGATCTCTATTGATTCACTACCCAGTATGCTTGCATGTTTGGGCAACAAATTTTCCATCAATATATCAAACCTTCGAGCCAGCTCATCAATTTTGGCATTCGTGGTCTCAGATTTCTTGCTTTCTTCTGCTATGTGATTTTGGAGTTGTGTCTAACTTCTTGAGACCGTCCTGCATAGATTTCGATCTAGTTCTATAATAGTCATGATTTGTAGGGCCAGGATATGCTCTGATCCAAAATATATGTTCTTATGCGAAACTGTAAACACCATGTAATGGAAATCGAACTTTTATTGATAATTGTCTATTGTATTACAACTCAGAGGTAATTACAACTAGAAAACTATTAGGTCTCAGCTGGAGCTTGAGCTTTAATGGCGGAATTACCTAAAAAGAAGAATTAGAATTGGGTAAGGAAGAGAGAGAGAGAGAGAGAGAGAGAGAGAGAAGAGAAGAAGAGAAGAGAAGAGAAAATGAGAGGAAGGAATAGTAGAGAAAATAAATTACTAGATTGCATAACCATCTCCTTCAGAGCTCTTTGGAATATAAAGCCCAACACTGTAACGACCCACTAACTAACTAACAGCCCAATAACCAACTGAGTTGAAGATTTACTCTAGACCGTCAATTGATTTAGCTAACTTTCAATCTCAGTTATCTATTACAATTAAGCTACTAAAACACATGTACTCAGGAAAGGTTATGTATGGGGTCGAACCCGATCACTTGCATAGGAAGTACCGGTTTTGGGATTTGACGACCAGCGTCGATTGAAGTGGCCATCCGATAGGTCGAGACGGGAATATCGAGAGGAGAGGTCGAGACCAGAATATCGAGAGGAGAGGTCGAGAATGGAATATCGAGAAGAGAAGTCGAGATCGGAATATCGAGTAGAAGAAGCCCGAGACCAGATGTCTTCAGAAAGAAGCTCGAAGCCAAGACGCTCGAGATGAGATCATCGAGGCTGATCAGGGTAAAACATCCCATGGCAAAGTTATCAGATTTGCATAACTGAAGGACCGAAAATCTTGTGATATGTAAACATCTCGGCGGGAATCGCGGCTCAAATCAATAAAGACGTTGAATCCATTAATTCTAGGGATATCTTACCTTGTAAAGGAGATTTTTACCTTGTATAGAATTCTTCACCCTTCCTATATAAACAGACAGCCCCATTTGTAAAGGACACAATCTACAATCAATATACAAAAGCTATAGTCTATTTTGTTCGTTTATCTACTCCATATTTTATTTCTGAAGGATTCTAACGCTGAAAGGTTACTCAATATTGGCGGTTTGCTCTTTCCTTGTTCACTAAAATTAGTCTCTATTTCTGTTTGTTCTTTAATTGTATTAATTCAGGTCACGTATCCTTAAAATCACATATAAATTTAATTGTTACTCGTGATGAAGGGTAAAGAGTTTGGCGCCCACCATGGGGCTAAGGATAATAGTGATCGTTTGATACAATTTTCTGTCACACAGACTATTTTACACTTGTTCTTTGCAGAATACCTTTTTTCAGGTTACAATATAATCATGTCACATTCTCAATCTGTGCCTCAATACATCGATGGCGAGTTTAACCACCAGGACGAAAACAACAACTTGGCGCCCGGTAATCAAGTTCCAGTCGATGCTAACTCCCAAATAGCGGTCGATGTGGATCGGACCTCTGGCCCATCGAACAGTGTTCGAAGAGAATATCGCTCGGCAAATCAGAACGACGAGGACGACGGGATCAGCCTCAGGATGATATTCAACATGTTGCAAGCCCAGCAAGCGGCCATTGCTTAGCTGCAAAATCGGAGCCAACTTTCGAATGGGATAGGAACCGGCCCTCCTCGGGAAATTATCCCCGAAAATGAACCTATCAAAGTGGAACCAAGCGAAGGCGGATCGGGGGAAAACACCGGGATCATGAAAATGCTCGAGGAGTTAACCAGACGAGTCGATTCAGGCGAGAAGAAGATCGAGGTCAATGATAAAAAGATAGTAACATATAATTCGAGGGTGGACCAAATTCCAGGAGCACCTCCGGTATTAAAAAGATTAGACTCAAAGAAATTCGTACAGAAACCTTTACCATCAAGCGCCGCCCCAAAATCCACACCGAAGAAGTTTCGCATGCCGAAAATTCTCAAATACAATGGGACATCTGACCCAAATGAGCATGTAACAGCATACACATGCGCTATAAAAGGAAATGATCTCGAGGACGATGATATTGAGTATGTTCTCTTAAAGAAATTCGGAGAGACCTTGTCGAAGGGGGCAATGACTTGGTATCACAATTTGCCCCCAAATTCCATCAATTTTTTTGCCATGCTTGCGGACATCTTCGTGAAAGTTCATGCAGGTGCATCAAAATCGAGACGCAGAAATCGGACTTATTTAAAGTTACGCAAAGAGATAACGAGATGCTCAGAGAATTCGTATCTCACTTTCAGATGGAACGGATGGACCTACCACCGGTCACTGATGACTGGGACGTACAGGCCTTCACCCAAGGACTCAACGCTCGAAGTTCAATGACTTCACAACAGCTTAAACAAAGCTTGATTAAATATCTGGCTGCCATATGGGCGGATATACACAACCAATATCAATCGAAGATTAGGGTCGAGGACGATCAACTTGGAGCCCCATCGGGATCCACTTACCCCATCAAAACTCATGATAGGGTTCAAAGGGATATTTATCGATAGTCAAGATCGAGCAGAGACAGGCATCGACCATATCCCGGAGACCGAAAGGCCATTCCAGTAAGGCAGGGTTCTCCGAGATGAGAAAGGGTAACCGAGGACCATTGGCAAGAAACAACTTCGAAAGAGCAGCTAGCCATCGAGAAGCACCCCGACTATCCGAGTATAACTTCAACGTCGACTCGGCTACTCTCGTATCGGCCATCGATCGCATTAAGGATACCAAGTGGCCTCGACCGCTGCAATCGGATCCAGCTAAGAGAGACCCCAGTTTGATATGTAAGTATCATGGTACACATGGGCACAAGAAAGAAGACTGTCGATAGTTGAGGGAAGAGGTGGCACAGTTGCTCGAAAAAGGGCACCTTCAAAAGTTTTTGAGCGATCAAGCCAAAAACCATTACGGGAACAGGAATAGACCAGTAAACTAGGAGGAGCCTCAGCACACGATCAATATAATAATCAGTTGGGTAGATACACCCCAAGGTCCTGTATTGAAACGCTCAAATATCCATCACCCGAGAAAAGCGCACTCGGGATTACGCTATGGAGGGAGCTTTGCACTTCAGCGAGGAGGATGCGGAAGGAATCATGCAACCCCATAACGATGCCTTAGTAATATCGGTGCTAATACAAAAAAATAAGGTGAAGCGTGTGTTGGTCTATCCCGGAAGTTCGGCCAACATAATCCGGTCATGGGTTATCGAACAGCTTGGGTTGACAGACCGAATTATCCCTGAAGTTTGATCCGCTAAAATTACACCTTAATAATAGTGTAAGCGATCGATGTCAAATATAGTAACCCAACTAGGTTGGGGTCGAATCCCACAGGGAATAGGAGTGAAACAAATATCTGATTAATGTAGTATTTCACTTAGTCTTAATTCGATCAAGTAACCAAATAAAATAAATTGATGTTGAGTACGTAAAGAAATTAAACTAATAATTGCAGCTTGAAAAGAATAGTTGAATAAATGTATGAAGTCGAAATACTAAGGTTGTGCTCCCCATAATGTAGTAGAATGTATTGATATTGGTATTAACTTCCGCTCTTGATATGCAACTGGTTTTTAGTAGTGTGATATCCGATATTTTCCAATATTTAGATAACGTATCCTCTTATGATTCTCCCGAATACATTAGAGTCGAAATTACGAATACCCAATCATTCGCCGACTTAAAATCCTCTTATTCCTAAGTGATTTTGTTAAACAAGGGTTAAAGCCTTGAATCGTCGCTACTTATTTCTACCAAACCCTACATCCCTTTTCCAAGGTTCAATAGCGTAAACTGGCACCCGTTAGTGTTTGCAACCACTAATGATTTAATTACGAACGAGAAATAAATAAACATCAAGATTCTTTCGAAATTGGAAGAAATATCAATTATTCAATAACATTCCACCCATCTAGGGTTCACAACCTCAGTATTAAAATTTAGCTACACATATTGAAAACTAAAGAACAATTAATAAAAGTTGAATTCATCTTACAACAATATGGATTTCCAAGTTTTGATCACCCAAAAATCTCTCCCAATTTGAAATTAACCAAAAGCACTATTTTGCACCCTTAAATCTGACAAGTCCCTCTGCACATAACCCTAGAGAGGCTATTTATAGAGGCCCAAAAACTGAGGCGAACTAAAATAACTTCTGGCCGACTTTTCCGTCTGCGATCGCATTCCTGTTGCATAACAGGAATGCGGTCCGCAGAATCGTCATCTTGTGTCGCAGACTTCACCAGGGCTTCTCCTTCCTATCGCATTTCAGAATGCGGTCCGCAGAATGATTCTGCGATCGCAGAATGTGATCGCGATTCCCTTTTATTTTCCACCTCAAACTCTGTCCATGTCTGTGATAAGAATGCGATTAGCATTTCCATTCTGCGGTCGCATTGTTGACAGCTTTCTTACTTTAACTTAGGCTTGAAGTTCTGCCCAACTTTGCGATCAAGTTTCCAATTCTGCGACTCGCATATCCACTTTGCCGTCGCAGAATTGCTTTTGCTGTATTGTTGATCTCTTTTCTTGCCTTTGAACGGCTTTTGGACTGCTTTTCACGCTTTTGGGTTTCTTTCATCCATGTACTGAAATTACACGAAAACTAAGTAAATATCATGATAATTAGCAAATGGAACAAGCAATTTCTAATCAAATAGTATCAATATGTGCCGAAATTTCCCGGCACATCAACACCCCCAACTTAAGCTCTTGCTTGTCCTCAAGCAATTAACACAACGCCACCCTAACTAATGCTCTACCTATCAAATATAATGCAACATTGACCAAGGACAGTGTTGGTTGATAACCTCGTAAGTATAACCATCTTTTACTGTACCCCCTTCGAATCATAAAAATGCTTCAAAGAACAATCAATCAATTAGTGAACTTTTGAGCCTCAGCAAAGTAACTAAATGCTACTTTCAGCTGAATCAACTTATGCTTTGACTCCAAGCTCAACTAGCTATCAACCTAGCAGTGTATGTGCCCTCACCAGAAAGAAAGTCCCATTTGCACAGTATTTGTCATAGAATAAATCAAGGGACAAAAAAAAAAGACTAAAAACACTCTCTCTCCGAATAGAAGTTCAAGTGTCATCCCCTGCCATACCATAGGCTTGCCCTTATTTTAATTCATCACCTATTCATACGAACACTTTAGTTAAAGATCACATAAGGACTTTATAGGCTTGTAATGTTGGTTTAAGGAAGGGTAGGATATGAATTTAGATAATAGCGGCTACTTCCTCCTTGAACACTCTTACTCTCTTTCTCTTTCCAACCTTTTGTTCCTTTGCCTTCATTGGATTTACAATTCCACATTAAACCCTACTCACATACCCCTTTATTTTATTCTCAAGCTTCTGTATACCACTTACATTGACTATTTCTCTCCTTCTTTTGATTTCACACTTGTGGTATCTCTTTATTTATAAACCCTTTTTTTTTCTTTCGAAGCTTCATAGATTTACATGAGCTTTTGAGGTATTGAGTCTCATGATTTTACCCCTTTTCATTATTGCTCTCCCACCCCCAACTTAATCTTTTATCAATACTCTTAATGCTCAAGGAGGAATGGGTCAAAAAGGAGTCATTTTGATGAATGGATTCAGGTTATAATGCAGAGGCCAACAAAAAGGCTATAAGGCTCAAAATGGGGTACTAGTGATAGTTATAATGCACAGGTCGGCTGAAAGAGAGCTAGAAAGGTTTTATCACTACTCAAAGAAAGCCTCAGATCACTTTCTAACTTAGCATACATATGATAGGCAACGAAGAACCAACCGGGCAAGTTCTAGATAGCAGCAATGAACACGAGAATTATCGAGCAACGCTCACACAGACCGGCACATCAACTGTTTGGCTAATATAGTTCACAGCTTGGGAGTGCGCACTTAGTGACTCGGGGCTTTCCTTGTGTTTACAATCACAATTCTAAGTAGCCCTAGAGTTACTGAGTGAGCCTCAACTTCACTAGATTGATTTGTTTCCAGGGTTCTATACTTCACTTATGGTTTCATACTTGTTTGTTCACCTACATACCATCCTGGTCAATGTACTTTATACTCAACAGCCTGGTTCTACTATTACACCCTTGAAAAAGAACCCGACAAAAGAAAAAACAAGGGGATTTTATTTCTAACTATTTAATTTTAACAACTACAACTACAACAACATATATACACAACTCATAAATCATCACTATCAACATATCGAATGCCACAAGTTCACAATTCAGTTAATATATACAGACCAACTAAAAATATAAGGCTACCACCCCCAACTTAAACACATGCATTGTCCCCAATGCAATAAACAAAAAGTAAAGGACAAAAGGGGCTCCCTGGTGGCGCAATTGCGCGAAGAGATTAGCCTATTGTGCTGCCGGTGCTGGCGGAGAAGAGGGAGTGCAGTATGAGGCTGGCGGGGGAGCTGCTGAGCTACTACTGCCATCACCGGCCGAAGGAAGTCTCCTTGCGGCCTTATCTATCAACGAGCGCTCAAGGGCAGCTTCAATGTCTGCCTGCTCATGTTCATCTTCTGCTGTTGGGAGTGCAATTGTTTTACCTTTATCTTTTGAAACAGGAGCTGCACCCGCCTCAAGTTCTGCACTGTCCTCCTCGGAATCTTCCACTTCAAATTCGGATGACGCCGCTTCCGATGTCTCGTCATCAGTGGAGGCAATGTGAACTAGAGGCAGAAGGTGAGACACTTTTGCAGTTGGCAGAGGTATGTCCGTCATCAGTGTCGAAAAATCAAGGCCCAAATCAATCTGGCCAGCACTCGGTTTACCTTCGTTGGGGAGGATCGAAGAGATGTCGAACTCCAGATTTTGCATTTTCTGAAGGTCTGTCTTTAGTTGCTTGACATCCTCCTGTAGCTGGGGTATACCGTCAACCCTTGCTTTAAGCTGTGATAACCTTTCTCCGAATTCCAGTTGTTGCAACAGTGGAGTCAAAGCTTGTTTTATCAGGGCAGGCAATGCTTTCAAGAGCTGGTCTAATTTGGAGTTGGTATGTTGCACAATTAGACCCATTCTTGAAAGTGCCGGCATGTGGGGGACTGGTGGGCTTGTAGGAGCTGAAGTTGCTGGTGCTTCTGCCGTAGAAGAAGATGCAAGGTCCTGAGGAGCTAAGAGGTTCTGAGCATCAATTTCTTCTATTGTGGTAGGTTCAGGGGCCGATGCATCACTAATACGAGTGATATCAATATCCCTCGTAGATTTCCCAAGTCTGTCTTGGTGAGGGAGGAATGGGACATCCACCTCTTGGCAAAGTGTGGTGATCAGACTTGGGAAAGGGAGTGATGTAGCCTGTTGAATCGCCCTGATGCCGATTTCCTGGAATATTAGGCTTCCCACATCAATTGTAACCCCCTTCATAATGCAAGCAATGAGAAGGGCCTTCTCAATGCTAATTTCTGTTTCGTTTCTTGAGGGTACGATATGGGAAGTGATGAAACTGAGCCAATATTTGGCTTCCCGTGTGAGATCCTCTTTATAAATTTTTCTCCCGGGATTTATCCAGGCTGGGACCCCCTTTGCAATTGTAGATGCTATCCATCCCCTCTCATGTTCCCTATTGGAGAACCGTGCATCATATTCTTCTGTGCCTGTTTTCCAGTTAGGGAAGAATAACTCGTTGATATGGTTGCTGTCGCAGAACGCAGCCTTCCCCCTCACCTGGACAATGCCGGTGAATAATCTGTTGCGTCTATGATATGGTGTTCTTGATGCCCCATATGACGCATAAAACTCCCGGACCATCGTCTCATTGTATTCCTTCTGGTCCGTAGTGAAGTACTCCCAGTTCCTCCTTTTAATGTTCTCCAGGATGTGAGGATAATATTCTGAGAGTCCATTCAAGCTTAACTTCTTCTCCGGTAGAATTCTCCTCTTTGCAAGCGCCTCCGGAAATAGAGTTCTAGAACCTTCAACTTCAAAACGAAGCTGAAGGTCATCTCCCTTTTTTCTTCGTGCTTCGACAGCTAAATCCACTTCCGGAAAGCAGTCCTCCTCTTCAGACTGGGAGGTGCTTGGTCTAACTGTATCGTTCTTTGCTCTTTTGGCTTGTTCAGATTGTTGAGTGGTTGAAGGCCTCTTTGCTCTTGCGTTCTTCTTAGCCATGTCTGCATACATAGTAGATGTTAGTGGTAGTATCAATGTTCGATAAACAACCAAACAGGAAAGATAAGCAATGATCTTTAAAAAACTGCGGTGTGATCTGCGGTCGCAGAACAGGATTTGCGATCGTAGAACCACCGCATTTGTCATCCCTTTTCGAACGAAAGTTGCTGAGTGTGTATGCGGTGAGTCTGCGGTTCGCAGACTAAGTATGCGATCGCAGACTTGCCCATCACCCTCTCTTATTTTGCCTAGTGTTCTGGGGATGTATGTGGTGGGTTTGCGGTTAGCAGACCCAATCTGCGATCGCAGACACGTCGCGTAAGTCATCTTCTTCAGTAGCTAGGGTTTGCTATCTGCGACTTAGATGCGATCCACATCTTGAATATGTGGATCGCAAAATACTTGACATCCCCAATAATAAGCAACCCATTGATAACTTGAACCTACAAGTTTGTTATCTTCCCAAAAAGATTTGAACTTTATCATGAAATAAACAAACCTAGGGTTTCAAAACCATAACTTGACATCTCAGAGGAAGTGTACATACCTTGAAGTAGATGATTAGATGAAAGATATGTGAACTTATTTGCCGGATTTGGTATATTCCGATGAAAGGATGCCGGAATCTTTTGCTCTGTACTCGTCGGAACTTTTGTTTGATAGTGATGAAATAGGTTTTTATTTTTATTTTCCTTTTTTATGTGGTTAGGCTAAAGGGGAAAATAGCAAAATTGAGTTATTGAAGGAAACACGTACCTGATAGGTTAGCAACAAAAATGTGTACCGCATAATAAAATGCGAACCGCATCTATTAATGAGTTATCGCATTTTTGGTCACACCATGAGCAAAATTCTCTGGACATGTCTGCGAAGGCAATGCGGTTCGCATAGTTGAAATGCGAACCGCAGAATGGATAACCTTTACCGCATTTTCAACTGAGATCTGGGCCAATTTCTCTGTGGCTGTCTGCGGTAAAAATGCGATTCGCAGAGTGCACATACGATTGCAGATTTATGAACTTCCTCGCATTTTGTTGCTCATGTCTTTGCTCAACTCTCTGTCTCACATTGCGACGCAAATGCGTTTCGCATATAAGAAATGCGATGGCATTTGTGTCGCATTCTTCTCTATGACAGTTTATGCAATTGTAATCGCTTCTGCTCAACTTTGTGTTCACTTCTCAACTCCTGTATCTGAAAATAATCCTTCAACCCAAACTAAGGACACGTGTAAATAACAACTAAGTAAAGAAAAAGAGAAAAAGAAAAGAAAAACAATTTAAACATATAAAAATAACGAATACCACACATGGGTTGCCTCCCATGAAGCGCTTGATTTAACGTCGCGGCACGACGATGCTAGATGCATCTGCATTCAGTCGGTAGGCGGTACATTATCATCTTGTAAGGCCAGCTGCTCTATGACATGTTTTTCTCCACTTGTACCCAGATAGTGTTTCAGCCGCTGTCCGTTAACCTTGAAGGTTCGGAGTCCATCCTCCGATGCCAATTCAACAGCTCCAAACGGAGAGACATTTATAACCTTGAAAGGCCCCGACCATTTGGATTTCAACTTACCTGGAAATAGTTTCAGCCTTGAGTTGAATAATAACACAAGGTCTCCCACTTTGAACTCTCTCTTTAAGATCTTGGAATTATGAACGAACTTCATTCGTTCTTTATAGACCACTGCACTCTCATAAGCATGGAATCTGAATTCCTCCATTTTATTCAATTGTGCTAGCCTTAAGGCTCCGGCCTCTGCCCAATCCATGTTTAATGTTTTTAAAGCCCACAGAGCTTTATGCTCGAGTTCAACAGGTAGATGACATGCTTTTCCAAAGACTAAACGATACGGAGATGTACCAATCGGAGTCTTATAAGCGGTACGATATGCCCAAAGAGCTTCATCCAGCTTCCTTGACCAATCAGTCCTGTTGGCATTCACGGTCTTAGCAAGTATACTCTTGATTTCTCTGTTTGAGACTTCTACTTATCCACTTGACTGTGGATGATAAGGCGTGGCCACCTTATGCTTAACCCCACATTTGTCGAGGAGACCCTTGAATACTCTGTTACAAAAATGGGAACCTCCGTCACTGATTATGGCTCTTGGAGTGCCGAACCTGGTGAAAATATTCTTCTTTAGAAACGTGGTTACACTCCGAGCTTCGTTATTTGGCAAGGCAACGGCTTCCACCCACTTTGACACATAATCTACAGCCACTAGGATGTATTTCATCCCACATGAGCTTATGAAAGGGCCCATGAAGTCAATACCCCAGACATCGAACAATTCAATCTCCATAACAAATTTCATAGGCATTTCGTGCCTCTTCGAAATCGGGCCTTGTCGTTGGAATTGGTCGCAAGACTTTACCAACTGATTAGCGTCTTGGTAAATGGTGGGCCAGTAGTATCCACATTCTAAAACCTTTGCAGCTGTTCTGTTGCCCCCATGATGACCCCCAACTGGTGAGTCATGACATGCTTTCAAGATCTGTAGCATCTCTTCCTCAGGTACGCACCTCCGAATGATGTTATCCGCACAAACACGGAATAGGAATGGTTCTTCCCAATAATACTTTCGAGAGTCCCTCAAGAATTTCTTCCTCTGGTACGATTCCAATACTTCCGGAATGAAATCACTAACAATGTAGTTAGCGATATCAGCATACCATGGTGCCATTGAACTTGATATCATCAGTATTTGCTCATTTGGAAAGGAATCATTGATCTTCAGCTCTCCTGTTTATCTCCCTGCTTCTTCCAATCTAGACAGATGATCTGCTACTTGGTTTTGGGTGCCTTTTCGGTCCAAAACTTCAAAGTCGAACTCTTGTAGTAGTAGTACCCATCGGATGAGTCGAGGTTTAGCATCCTTCTTCGCCATTAAATAACGAAGAGCAGCGTGATCAGTATATACAATCACTTTGGAGCCCAATAGATATGCACGGAACTTCTCAAAAGCATAAACAATTGCTAACAGTTCCTGCTCCGTTACGGTATAGTTCATTTGTGCTCCATTCAGCGTCTTGCTAGCATAATATACCGGGTGAAGAATTTTGTTGTGCCTCTGCCCCAACATCACCCCAATAGCTACTCCGCTAGCATCACACATCAACTCAAAAGGTATAAAGACTTCGAGGAAATCTTCCACCATATCCGAAAAAATCGACATCATGCACTGTTGGAATGTAGCTGGAGCGTTGCATAAACCGAAGGGCATGCGACTGAAAGCAAAAGTCCCATACGGACAGGTGAACGTTGCCTTTTCCTGGTCTTCCAAAGCAATGTTAATCTGATTGTACCCAGAATATCCGTCGAGGAAGCAATAAAAGGATTTTCCAGCTAGCCGATCAAGCATTTGATCAATAAAAGGCATAGGGAAGTAATCCTTGCACGTGGCACTGTTGAGCTTCCTGTAATCCATTCATACTCTCCATCCAGTCACTGTTCGTGTTGGAATCAGCTCATTTTTTTCATTTGTTACCACGGTCATACCTCCTTTCTTTGGCACACACTGTACTGGGCTCACCCATGAGCTATCGGCAATTGGGTACACAACTCCTGCATCTAGCCATTTTATGATTTCTTTCTTCACCACTTCTTGCATTGCTGGATTCAATCTTCTCTGGTGCTCCACACTTGGTTTTGTCCCGTCTTCAAGTTGAATTTTGTGCTCACAAATTCCAGCTGGAATACCTCGGATGTCCGCTATCGTCCATCCGATTGCCTGTCTGTGTTCCTTAAGAACTTTCAGCAACTGCTCTACCTGCACATCATTCAACAAAGACGACACAATTACCGGTAAAGTATTATTAGAACCAAGAAATTTGTACCTCAAATGCGATGGGAGTGGCTTGAGCTCTAATTTGGGCGGTTCAATAATGGAAGGCTTTGCTGGAGGCGTGGCTCGATTCTCCAAGTCTAGTGACAGTTTTGGTGGGGTATATGAATACGAACCGCGACCTTCTAATGCATTTACTGATTCCATGAAACCATCCAAATCGTTCCCATCAAAATTCACCAATATGGCCGCCAGGGCCTCACCAAAACACTGCTCTTCCATCTTTATATCCACTTCTTCATCAACTTCATCAATAATACCAATTAAAGACATGTTTTCATATTCGGCTGGCTTCTTCATCCCCTTGCTAGCTTGAAAAGTAACTTCTTCATTATTGACCCGGAACTTTATTTAATTACGTTCCGAGTCCATGAGAGCTCTTCTGGTAGCTAAGAAAGGTCTTCCCAAAATAATGGGGATTTCCTTGTCTACTGCACAATCAAGGATAACAAAATCGGCTGGAATCTGAAATTTTCCATCCTTAACAATCACATCGTCTACAATACCCACGGGTCTCTTGATAGATCGATCAGCCATCTGCAATCTCATGCTAGTGGGCCTTGGCATTCCTAGCGCGGCTTGTTTGTAAATGGCTAAAGGCATTAAATTTATACTGGCTCCATTGTCACACAAGGCCTTAGCAAAATCGCGTACTCCAATAGTACACGGAATAGTGAAAGCTCCTGGATCCTCCTTCTTCTGGATCTGGTTCGTTGCTATGATAGAGCTTACCCTGTGAGTTACATTTAACACTTCATTCCGGGTGGTCCTCTTTCTGGTGATCAAGTCCTTCAAGTATTTGGCAAATCCAGGCATTTCTTGGAAAGCTTCCAAGAAAGGTATACTGACTGATAGGTGTTTGAGAATGTCATAAAACTTCTCAAATTTTCTATCTTCAGCTCTCCTTGTAAGTCGCTGGGGAAATGGTGGAGGAGGTCTAGGAATCGGTGGAAGAACGATTGGTGTTTCTTCCACCTTATCCTTTACCTCTTCCTGAATATCCTCGGTGTTCACAACAATTTCTGGATTTTTATCTACCTCAGCAATTTTACTTCTTGCAGCAACACTTTCACTTCCAATCTCCGTCTGAAACTTTGCAGCAGCATCTTTACCCTGTACTGTCTTACCACTCCTTGTTGTGACAGCCATGATATGAGCAGTTGGACCACTTTCACTTCCTTTAGGATTTGCAATCGTATCGCTGGGAAGCGTCCCTTTTTGCGGTGGATATTGCTCACGAGAGAGATCCCTCATTTGCAATTCCAACTTCTGGATAGCTGCTGTGTGGGAGCCAACCAATTCAGTCATATTCTTCATTGAGGCGTCTGACTTCTCTTGATTTTGTATTATCCTCTCGAGCATACTTTCCAGTTTAGATTCATTAGATGAGCCCTGCTTTGAATAATGTCCTTTCGGAGGAACATAAGGATTGGAACTCCGATTTGGAAAATGGTTACTGTTGTTCCAATTACCTTGATTAGGTCCAGTCGGATCACTTCGCCATTGTTGGGGACCTTGCCCTTGCGGGTTTGGTCTCCAATGGTTTTGTGTTGCTTGACCCTGGTAGGGCTGCCTTTGATATCCACCATGAGTGTTGTTGACAAAATTTGCCTCGTCATATTCTTCACTGTGTGTTGGTAGCACATCCTCTACTGCATTGATTTTTTTCTTCTGATTCTCAGTGAATAGCTTTGTCAAGACATTTACGTTAGTAGCAAGCTCAAGCGATCACTTGGTCTCTTTCTTGGTTTTCTTTGATAAAATTACTCATGGAAGGAGACCCAATTGTAATGCCACCTGTATTGTCCTCAGAATGCCAATCTTGATTATGTTTGGCCATCTTGTCCAGGATCTGAGTAACTCTAGCGAAAGTCTTATCCATGAAAGAACCAGCTGCGGCATTTTTCGCTATTGATTGGCTCATAGGATCCAAACCCATGTAAAACCTTTTCAGCAAAATGGAGTCTGGGAGGCCATGGTTTGGCGACCTCACCAAATATAACTTGAATCTTTCCCATGCTTCGTGCAGCTGTTCACCCGGCAGTTGTTTGAAGAAAAATATTTTATCCCGGAGCTCTGATTTCTTGCTTTGTGGAAACCACTTCGACAAGAAAGCCCGGACCAACTCAGGCCAAGAATGGATGGAATTCGTCGGAAGATTTTGCAGCCATTTTCTTGCATCTCCAGCTAGTGAGTACTTAAAACATCTGAGCCGCAATGCATCGTCAGACACATTGTTCTGCTTGTGCATTGCGCAAACACCCAAGAAGTTCCTGAGATGCTGTGTCGGATCATCATCCGTTGAATTTCTGAAATATCCCTCAGCTTTTAGCATCAAAATCAGCCCATGTTCTACTTTGAATGTAGCAGCACCTACAGCTGGAGGTACTATAGCATTGCTATCTTCAATGTATTCCTCAATGTAGGCAAATGGATTCTCGTCGTTTGCCACATCCACATCATCTATATGCTCTGCCATATTTTCCTGCCTACAACCACCAAAATAAACAACGTGCAATCAAGTGGAATTAGACTTATAGCAAAATATACACTAATCAGAAATTTCAAAACCGTATTCCCCGGCAACGGCGCCAAAATTTGATCCGCTCAAATTACACCTTAATAATAGTGTAAGCGATCGATGTCAAATATAGTAACCCAACTAGGTTGGGGTCGAATCCCACAGGGAATAGGCGTGAAACAAATATCTGATTAATGTAGTATTTCACTTAGTCTTAATTCGATCAAGTAACCAAATAAAATAAATTGATGTTGAGTACGTAAAGAAAATTAAACTAATAATTGCAGCTTGAAAAGAATAGTTGAATAAATGTATGAAGTCGAAATACTAAGGTTGTGCTCCCCCTAATGTAGTAGAATGTATTGATATTGGTATTAACTTCCGCTCTTGATATGCAATTGGTTCTTAGCAGTGTGATATCCGATATTTTCCAATATTTGGATAATGTATCCTCTTATGATTCTCCCGAATACATTAGAGTCGAAATTACGACTACCCAATCATTCGCCGACTTAAAATCCTCTTATTCCTAAGTGATTTTGTTAAACAAGGGTTAAAGCCTTGAATCGTTGTTACTTATTTCTACCAAACCCTACATCCCTTTTCCAAGGTTCAATAGCGTAAACTGGCACCCGTTAGTGTTTGCAACCACTAACGATTTAATTACGAACGAGAAATAAATAAACATCAAGATTCTTTCGAAATTGGAAGCAATATCAATTATTCAATAACATTCCACCCATCTAGGGTTCACAACCTCAGTATTAAAATTTAGCTACACATATTGAAAACTAAAGAACAATTAATAAAAGTTGAATTCATCTTACAACAATATGGATTTCCAAGTTTTGATCACCCAAAAATCTCTCCCAATTTGAAATTAACCAAAAGCACTATTTTGCACTCTTAAATCTGACAAGTCCCACAGCACATAACCCTAGAGAGGCTATTTATAGAGGCCCAAAAACCGAGGCGAACTGAAATAACTTCTGGCCGACTTTTCCGTCTGCGATCGCATTCCTGTCACATAACAGGAATGCGATTCGCAGAATCGTCATCTTGTGTCGCAGACTTCACCAGGGGTTCTCCTTCCTATCGCATTTCAGAATGCGGTCCGCAGAATGATTCTGCGATCGCAGAATGCGATCGCGATTCCCTTCTATTTTCCACCTCAAACTCTGTCCGTGTCTGCGATGAGAATGCAATTAGCATTCCCATTCTGCGGTCGCATTGTTGACAGCTTTCTTACTTTAACTTAGGCTTGAAGTTCTGCCCGACTTTGCGATCAAGTTTCCAATTCTGCGACTCGCATATCCACTTTGCGGTCGCAGAATTGCTTCTGCTGTATTGTTGATCTCTTTTCTTTCCTTTGAACGACTTTTGGACTGCTTTTCACGTTTTGGGTTTCTTTCATCCATGTACTGAAATTACACGAAAACTAAGTAAATATCATGATAATTAGCAAGTGGAACAAGCAATTTCTAATCAAATAGTATCAATATGTGCCGAAATTTCCCGGCACATCAAAGTTCAGATCCTCAATGGTTTTAACATGGCTTGCGAGACAACCAAAGGGGAAATAACTTTACCAATGAACACTGCCAGTACCGTTCGGGAAACAAAATTCTGCGTAATAAAAGGAGATATGAGGTACAATGCCTTGCTGGGGAGACCGTGGATTCATGATATCAGAGCGGTACCCTCGACACTGCACCAAATGTTGAAATTCCTATCGGCTGATGGGATCATAACTGTTTATGGAGAACAACATACGGCGAAAGAGATGTTCGCAGTAGAAGAAGCAGTGCCGAAACCAATAGCTCCTTCCCAAAGAACCAAATAGCAATCACAGGCATCGCCTTCAACGAATGAAGGTGAACATGAGCTTCTCGAAGATGATGACTACGGGATTCCCCGGTCATTCGTTGGCCCCAACGAATCCGATGCAACTAAGTCAAAGATCGAGGAACTCGAGCAAATTTCACTCCGAGGAGATGCACCAGATCGGAAGGTATACCTGGGATCGGGCTTAAGTTCTGAGCTCAGGACTAAACTTATTCATTTTGTTTCAGCTAACGAAGACTCTTTCGCTTAGTCCCATCTTGACATAACAGGGATACCCCCGGAAATCATGACTCACAAACTGAGCATCGATCCTAAATTTTGACCGGTCAAGCAAAAGAGGAGGCCTCAATCCGAAGTCAAACAAGCATTCATCAAAGATGAGGTAACCAAGCTTTTAAATATAGGATCCATTCTGGAAGTTAAATACCCGAAATAGTTAACAAATGTAGTTGTAGTTCCTAAAAAGGGAAATAAGTTAAGAATGTGCATATATTACAACGATTTAAACAAGGAATGCCATAAAGATTCTTTTCCCTTACCTAACATCGATCGCATGATCGATGCCACTGCTGGCCACGAGACCCTTAGCTTTCTCGATGCTTACTCCGGCTATAACCAGATACGAATGGACAAGGATGATCAAGAAAAGACATCCTTCATCACTAAGTATGGTACATACTGCTATAACGTGATGCCATTCGGGTCAAAGAATGCGGGGGCTACTTATCAACGCCTAGTAAACAAAATGTTCGAAAAACAATTAGGAAAAACAGTGGAAGTTTACATTGATGATATGTTAGTTAAGTCCCTGCGAGTAGAGGATCATTTGAGCCATTTGCAGGAAACGTCGATGTGCTGAAACGGTACAACATGAAGTTAAACCTGGAGAAGTGCGCATTTGGAATGGGCTCGGGAAAATTCCTCAGTTTCATGGTCTCGAATCGGGGAATAGAAATTAACCCCGAAAAGATCAAAGCCATCGAAGACATTACAATTGTAGACAGTGTAAAGGCGGTACAAAAGCTGACAGGTCGGATAGCTGCTTTAGGCCGATTCATTTCGAGGTCTTCCGATAGAAGTCACCGGTTTTTCAACTTGCTGAAAAAGAAGAACGATTTCTCGTGGAGTCTAGAATGTCAGCGCGCGTTAGAAGAACTTAAGAGGTATCTCTCTAGCCCATCTTTGCTGCATACACCAAAAACGGGTGAACAATTAAACCTCTACCTTGCCGTTTCGGAAGTAGCGGTGAGTGGGGTCCTAGTCCGAGAAGAACAAGGTACACAGTTTCCTATTTTTTACGTCAGTAAAACCTTAGGAGAAGCCGAAACTAGATACCCGCATTTAGAAAAATTAGCACTCACTTTATTGAGTGCCTCTAGGAAGCTAAAACCCTACTTCCAGTGCCATCCTATATGTGTAGTAACGACTTATCCCTTGAGAAATATAATGCATAAGCCTGAGATATCCGGCCGATTGGCCAAGTGGGCCATCGAAATAAGCGGGTACGATATCGAATATCGGCCCCGAACCTCGATCAAATCTCAAGTATTGGCAGATTTCGTCGCTGATTTTGCGCCGTCACTGATACCAGAGGTCGAGAAGGAATTAATGACCAAATCGGGCACTCCTTCGGGAGTATGGACCGTGTTCACAGACGGCGCCTCAAACTCGAAAGGATCTGGGCTTGGTATCGTACTAAAGCCCCCAATCAGAAACACTATTCGACAGTCTATTAAGACTGTAAAATTGACTAACAACGAAGCAGAGTATGAAGCTATGATTGCAGGTTTAGAGCTGGCCAAAAGCCTGGGAGCAGAGATAATCGAAGCCAAATGCGATTCCCTCCTCGTGGTCAACTAAGTAAATAGGACTTTCGAAGTCAGAGAAGGGCGAATGCAGAGGTATTTGGACAAGCTTCAAGTCACGTTGCACAGGTTTAAAGAATGGACTTTACAGCACATACCTCGAGAAAAAAATAGTGAGGCCGACGCCCTCGCCAACCTGGGATCATCGGTCGAAGATGAGGAGACTGAGTCCGAAAAGGTCGTACAACTCTTGAGGTCGATGGTGGAGGAAGGCCACGCCGAAATTAATTCGACAAGTTTGACCTGGGATTGTAGGAACAAATATATAGAGTATCTCAGCTCAGGTAAACTCCCTTCGGATCCCAAAGAATCGAGAGCATTACACATAAAGGCAGCCCAGTTCTGTTTACCTGATGATGGGACCCTATTCAGAAGGACATTCGGAGACCCCCTTGCAATATGTCTTGGACCAGGCGACACCGAGTATATTTTAAGAGAAATACACGAAGGCTCATGTGGGAATCACTCCGATTTCGAATCCTTGGTTCGAAAAATAGTTCGAGCTAGCTACTATTGGATCGATATGGAGAAAGATGAAAAGGAGCTCGTTCGCAAGTGCAACGAGTGCCAAAGGCACGCATCGATGATCCACCAGCTCGGAGAGACACTACATTCGGTCCTATCGCCATGGCCATTCATGAAATGGGGAATGGACATCGTTGGCCCTCTCCCTTATTCGCCAGGTAAAGCTCAATTTATTCTTTTTATGACTAACTACTTTTCCAAATGGGTTGAAGCGCAGGCTTACGAAAAAGTTAGAGAAAAGGAAGTGATCGACTTCATATGGGACCATATCATGTGTCGATTTGGGATGCCATCGGAGATCGTGTGCGATAATGGCAAGCAGTTCATCGGCAGTAAAGTGACAAAGTTCTTCCAAGACAACAAGATCAAGAGGATCTTATCGACGCCCTATCACCCCAGCGGCAACAGACAAGCTGAGTCAACCAACAAAACCATAATTCGAAACTTGAAGAAAAGGTTAACTGATGCAAAGAGAAAATGGAAATAAATACTACCCAAGGTTCTATGGGCGTACCGCACAACCGAGAAAACCAGCACTGGGGCCACTCCTTTCTCTCTTGTATACGGTGTTGAGGCGTTAATACCAGTCGAGGTAGGCGAACCGAGTATCAGGTTCCGATGCGCAACCGAAAAATCAAATCGAGAAGCTATGAACATTAATTTAGAATTATTGGACGAAAGAAGGGAAACAGCCCTTGTTCGAATGGCGGCCCAAAAACAAAAGATCGAAAGGTATTACAACCGGAGAGCCCATCTTCGACACTTCAACATCGGAGACCTAGTGCTTAGAAGAATCACACCCAATACTCGAGATCCAAATGAAGGAAAGTTAGGACCGAACTGGGAAGGGCCCTATGCCATCTTGAAGGTCATCGGAAAGGGATCTTACAAGCTCGGAACCATGGAGGGCAAACAGCTGCCAAACAATTGGAACTTAAGTCACCTAAAGCAATACTATTGTTATGGTATGAAATTTCATTTTTTTCGTTTGTTTGTTTTACTAACATCTGTAGGTATTGAACAAGGTAATCTCAAACGAGGAAGCACAGAACATTAGGGCTGAAAGCACGCGTTGCAATCTTTTTCCCTTTGACCGGTTTTGTCCCAAATTGGCTTTCCCTTCGACCGGTTTTGTCCCAAATTGGATTTTACGGCAAGGTTTTTAATGAGGCAACCAGTAATCGTGATAACTTAGATCGGTCGCTCATCGAAGACAATAATATTTGGAGCACAACTTTGGTTGACCATGAATATTAGAAGATTGCTTATCTACTTCTATACGTTGTTTGGCCACTTCAATTTGGGGGAACTTCTCATAGATCGTTAGGAATCAATGTAAGGGTCAAACGGTCGAAAATACCATACCCGAGTAGATTGATCTACCCCCTAAGCAAATTGTACAAGCACCTGAATGCTAATAAAAGCTTTTCGGCACCAATATCTTGTCTCCGAGCCCAAGGGCCCCTTCAAATTTTATTACATGATCAAAAATTAACATTACTCAGAACTTCACACAAAAATCGAAGGGAAGTAAGACCTGTTAAGGCAAATCCCAACTTATAAAAGGATAAGGCCGAACCAAGTAAAACTCGAAGAGGGGTAAGACCGGTTAAGGCAAAACCCAATTTCTTAAAAGGTCAAGGCCTTATCGAGTTAATGAAACTCGAAGGCAAGTAAGACCTACTGAGGCAAATCCCAATTTATAAAAGGCTAAGGCCGAATAAGTTAGACTCGAGGAGAATTGAAATCTGTTAAGGCAGAACTCTGATTTCTTAATGGGCCAAGGCCACGTTGAATTAATAAAATTCGAAAAGGAATAAGACCTATTAAGGTAAACCTCAGCCCCCTTTCGAGGCTTAGGCCTTACCCAATTGGCCGTGAAAGGGGAAAATCTACTAAGAAATAGGCTAAGTATTAACTAAGCCTGAAGGGCAAAAAATTCTACAAATTGAATTATCAGAGAGTCAGAATAGATCGAACAAGAAAGGGAGATAAAAGAAAATCTTTTATATATATGAAGCAAAGTATGTTACAAAAAGTGAGAATCCTAAAAAGACATATTATACAACAGATGGCATCAATCAGAATTCTCGGAGTCTTCTTCTTCTTCTGGGAAGGCCCGCTTTCTAGCATCGGCTTCGATCCTTGCTGCATCATCGACCTTGGTGGATAGATCGAAGCCTCGAGCTTGTAACTCTTCGAGAATAGAAAGGCGGGTTTGGCACTTGGCATACTCAACCAGAATCTTTGATTGCTCTTGGGCAGCCTCAGCATCGGCCCTGTATTGAGCTATTAGATTATCAGCATCAGCTTTGGACGTGGCAACCTCAGATTTTGCCGATTGCAGCTCGTTGACCAAAATATCACAATCCGAGGTAAGCGTCTCGACTTGGGATTGAAGTGTATCGGTGCTCTTAGTCAGAGTCCCGATTTTCTCTAGTGCCTCCGAGACTTGTTCTTCCAAAGAAACCACACGAGCTTGGAAGGTCTCCTTTTTCGAGGTTAGCAGATCGGTCTTGGCTCTCCATTCGCTGGTCTCTGCCTTGGCCTCGCTCAATGCGGATCGGAATTGATTTATTCGGTCAAGTTGCTGCCCCATCTGGTCGAGTATATTAGCATTCTCCCTGCGCACAAAGTCTAGCTCAACCCGAAGAGTCGACATCTCCCCCTCGAGTCGCTGACGACGTGCCTTTTCTTCCCTTAGTCGAAGAAAAGCCTCATGATGAAGCATCGAGGCCTACGAATATGAAAGAAAATAAAACAGTCAGTACAGATTGAAAAGTAAAATAACAAAACAAATCCTGTAAGAAGTTTTACCTTATTTGATGCCTGTTGAGCTTCATTGAACAAGTTGACGTCATCCACCTCATCCATTGCAGCCTGATCTTCCTCAGTTACCAGACACCGAAGATAACTAGCCACCCCCACAGGCGCAGAAAGGGCCCTAGCATCTCCGGAAATGGCAAACTTTATTATCCTTTTTTGATCAGGGTTGGAACTCGGAGCAGGAAATCTATCGACCAGCTTGGGACCGAAAGATGCCCTGCTCGTCTCAGCGAAGGGACTCTTCTTCGGCACTTCGAGCCCAAAGGTGTCAGCCGATGGCACACCGTCGAAGAAGTCTTCAAAAGGCCCTTCCGGTACGTGGCCTTTGCTCGGCGAACGCGCTCTTGCAGCTCGGGCTTCATTGAGGGTTGCCTCCGAGAAAGAAGGGGAGTCCATTGCTTCTGGGGGACCCGAGGTTCCCTGTGCTGTCTCCCCTGCATTGGCGGAAGCCCCGGTTCTCGCCCCTACATCGAGGTCCTCTACTCTATGAATACGAGCTTCATCGGTCCTCGGCTCGGGGACTGCCCGAGATGGATCGTTGCTTGAAATCTCGAGGCCCCTATCTTCCTCGGAATCATCACTCAACCGGATAGCCAAGTCGGCAATTTTGGTATGCTCTTCTTCTTAACTCTTTTTTTCTCGGGCCCAGAAGAACCGGGGGCTTCTTTTCTCTTTTTCTCTCCTTCCTGCTCCGAGACAGGGGGAGGGCAGGGAACCTCTCTACCGGGGGATGTTGGCCTCAATTCAGCGTCCTTCGATAGACCTGCAAAGGAAGGAGGAAGTGAATTAGTGGCAGCACCGATCACATAAAGCGTGAAATATAAGTGTTATTGGTCTCGCCATGATTTTTGGCCTCCCATAGGCCCTTCGATATCTCACGCCAGGTGCGCTCTGAGTAGGTCCTTTGAGCTACCACCTTCCGGACCCACTCTTCCAAATGCTGAATCGCAGCCGGCATTTGAGAAACAGATACATCTTATAAATTATATTAGTGAGATAAGAAAGGAAAAACAGCAGACAAATTAGGATAGAAAAATTATTCTTACGGTTCATGTGCCACTTTTCAGGGAACGGCATATCTTCTGCAGGGATTAGGTCCGACATCCTTATTCGAATAAATCGGCTCATCCAGCCCCGGTCCTTGTCCTCGTCAATGCTCGAAAACGGGGCTTTACTTTCCCGGCGAGCGAGTTTTATTAGTCTCACTCGGAAGACTCGGGGATTGTATAATCACAGCAGATGATCTATGGTGAAAGGATGCCCATCGACCTTGCTCACGAAAAAATGAAAAAGATGAATTATTTGCCAAACGGAGGGGTGAATCTGACCCAACGTAACATTGTACCTTTTGCAAAAGGTGACAATGATGAGGTCCAAAGGTTCCAACGTGAAAGGGTAAGTGTAAACACTCAAATAGCCCTCCACGTGGGTGGTAATCGCCTCGTCCGGTGAGGGGACTACCACATCTTTACCAACCCAGTTACATTCTACTTTCACCCTATCGATGGTTTTGCTCGTGATCGAACTTATATATCTGACGACCGGTTCACCACGGCCCAGGCTCGGCCTCTTCAGTAGGTTGAGAGGAAGAGGGTTGTTGCTTTTGAGAAACAGACTTAGATGTCTTTGCCATTGGAATTAAAGAGATGGAAAGCAAGTAGATGCAAGCGTAGAAAGAGAAATAACTTGAAGAACAGAGTTTAGAGAACTTGGACAATATGGTGCTCAAACGACGAAAACTTGAAAACTGAAGAATGAGAGGGCTATTTATACTTTTCAAAAGCGGCGGTTCGAAACCCAAAATGAGAAAGCATTAATTGGTGCTTGCAGGAATTGCAAAGTTTGTCGTCAGTTGGCACATAAAAAGACCTTTTTGATACTGGCCACGTGCGTTATCATGCTGCTGTCATTTATCAACAAGACGTTTTGTGTTATCTGATTTGACGTTCCGAATTCCGTGTCGCTCACCATAAGTATGTTTCCACTTAACCTAATCTTAAAAGCGGCGGCTCATATCGTTTCTTGTCACTCTCCAAAAAACGAGGGGACTATATGTATGGGGTCGAACCCGATCACTTGTATAGGAAGTACCGATTTTGGGATTTGACGACCAGCGTCGATTGAAGTCGCCATCCGATAGGTCGAGACCGGAATATCGAGAGGAGAGGTCGAGATCGGAATATCGAGAAGAGAAGTCGAGACCGGAATATCGAGTAGAAGAAGCCCGAGACCAGATGTCATCACAACGAAGCTCGAAGCCAAGGCGCTCGAGATGAGATCGTCGAGGCCGATCAGGGTAAAACATCCCATGGCAAAGTTATCAGATTTGCGTAACTGAAGGACCGAAAATCTTGTGATATGTAAACATCTCGGCGGGAATCGCGGCTCAAATCAATAAAGACGTTGAATCCATTAATTCTAGGGATATCTTACCTTGTAAATGAGATTTTTACCTTGCATAGAATTCTTCACCCTTCCTATATAAACAGACAGCACCATTTGTAAAGGACACAATCTACAATCAATATACAAAAGCTATAGTCTATTTTGTTCGTTCATCTACTCTATATTTTATTTCTGAAGGATTCTAACGCAGAAAGGTTACTCAATATTGGCGGTTTGCTCTTTCCTTGTTCACTAAAATTAGTCTCTATTTCTGTTTATTCTTTAATTGCATTAAATCAGGTCACGTATCCTTAAAATTACATATAAATTTAATTGTTACTCGTAATCAAGGTAAACAGGATAATAATTTGCCACGTTGCCTTACTCGTCTCCGCCTCTTCCCCGTATTTATCAGCATACATTCCAAATTCGAACCATGATTCCCTATTTAGAGATTCCCCTCTTCCGACATAACATTCATTCAGAAACTTCAAAATCACCCGATAAGGAGAGAAGTTAGGGTTTGAACTTCAAAAGTTAATCTTTCACCCAACTTTTAGATATTACTTCCATTAAAATTATGAATAGGGGGGTATCATTGACTCAATTACTTGTCCTCTATACAATATGCAGTAGGAATCTATCTCACTTATTCTTCCAATGCTCGGTGAGTGCAAGGTTATGGAGCCAGATGCTGTACTGTAGTGAATACTTAGGCAACAAATGGAATGGCCAAAAACAAGTTATGTGGGCATGCAATTGAACATGCTTCCGCAACAGTGTCACAACTCAGATGTATAGAATGTGCCTTGCTGGGAGTGTGTATATTCTATAGCACGAGAGGAATCACAGAGTGTCCAGACAATAGTAGAGATCTGAAGATAGTGTGGTCAGACAGTTGGTTCAGGAGATATTTTATTGAGGTGCCCTGAAGAGTTGACTAATAGGAAAACTTCAACTTCTCAATTTCCATCCTTGATGTCTAAGTTTGACTGTTCGGTTTATTTGAAGAATCTGAGTATGGTAGAAGTAGTGGAAGAAATAGTTTGAGAGATGATGATGATGTACACTCTCTCTTGTTTTTTTCTTTTTTCTGCTTGTGCTGTAAATACTCAATTTTGGTATATAAAATTTCTTACCAAAAAGAAAAAAAATTACGAATAGTGTTAGCAACTTGAAAACACTACAAGGGTAAGATTTAACGCTAAGACTTGGAAAATCAAAATCTTGAATTAGGGTTTTCTACGCAAATTTTAATTGAAAGGAATAAATTTCTTTGGGATTAAAAACGGACTTTAACCATATTATTTAATGTAGGTTGAGGTTGTCGAATGTTGTTGGTAGACATAGAGACTAGCTTCGTTGGAAATGAAGGACTTTGAGGTAGGGTGCGACACACTCTCCAAAGAAAGGATATTTGACAAGAAAATACGTACTATGTGTTCGATAAACTACCATAGTATAGAATTTAAATTTTAACTTACCCCATAACTTCTGCAACCAAAATATAAACGACCCAATTTTTTTTTGGCATGCAAGATAATTTTAGGAAAAAGGCATAAGTACCCCTTCAACCTGTGATCGAAGTTCGATAATAGTGTTTAGTGGCTATTCTGATCAAAAAAGACTTTTTAAAATTATAATCTTAAAAGTTTAAAGGATAAAAATTTTGTGGGATTATGAAATTTATGTGGTTATAAAATCTTTTTATTAAAAATAAAATAAATAAAATAAAGAATTTAAAATTAAATTATTTTTAATTATAAAAATATATCATTCTTTTTGAAATGTACCACTAAGAAAAATATGTCATATGAGTTGACAAGTAATATCTTTTCAAAAAGAGGCTCAATCGGCCCTTATAATTAAAACTCCCTTGAAAAAGAGTGTTCGGTTAATTCTTGTATATGCCAAAACACGTGGAAAGAAAACACTTGCAAGAAGGTGACCAGACCTATCAAATAAATAGTTTTTGGGAGGCTATTCTGTTTCAACTTTCGAGGGACCCAAAGCCATTGGACTCTGCTTTTTTTGCTGCTTCTTCAATTGAATACTTCACTTCTTTCCTTGTCAAATAATAAGCTCTTGCAAGTAGTTGTAAATGAAAGGATCATTTCCACATATCATCCAGTGGACACCAGCTCAGAGTTTGCATTCTAGTAGAACTAGTGAACCATGTAAAACAATTTAAATGCGTAATACGAATTTCTTAATTAATACTAGCTTTGAAACAAAATTGAGAGGCCACCTTACTTTTGAGGGCGTGGAGAGAAAATCATATAATAGCAAGTCAGTTATTATTTTTATTAGAAAACTAATTAATATTTATTATAGAATTACATGAAATTACCCTATAAATGATTTTACTGTATAAATATCTTTTACATACTCTCGGAACGATACAAGAGATGTGTGATATCATAGAGTTAATAAATGTGAGAAGATAAAAACAGGAAAAACTGCATCAAACCACATTATGACATGGTTGCCCAGACAACTGAGTAACAATGATTTTAAAGATCATCAACTAGGAATGTGAGTATATATCAGAATGCATCTCCATTTTAAACACATTTTTGGATACAATTAGGCAGTGAACTCATAAACAGGCAGAGAGCCAAAAATAATGAGAAGAGAGTGAAAGCTGAAAAAAATGAACTTGTCCATTAACGTCTAAGGGATTTCAGCCGCTAATACTAGCAGCGGAAGATCCACTAATCCACCTATCATTCACACAATTCGGTGAAAGATGTAATTTAGATTTCATCAATTGTACATCATTTTCTGATTCATCTACATTGTCAATGACATTAATCTCTTCTTTCTTCTGGTTTTCAAACTCACCCCTCCGAATTGCCTTTAGAATTTCCAACACTTCATCCATTGTTGGCCTCATCTCCTTCTCAAGTTGCAGACATTGAAAAGCCAGCTCTGCAACTGAAGTAGTCATTCTCCTAACTTCAGCATCGGACTTGTAACCAAGAGATGGATCAATCAACTCCTCAAATGCACATTTCAAAATCTTGTTTAATCCAAAGTTAGCCAAACTAATTTCATCCTTATGCCTTCTTATATCCACAGCAGGCAGTGATGATATGAGCTCAACAAGGACAACCCCGAAACTATACACATCGCTTTTATTAGTTAACTGATAGCATGCATGATATTCTGGATCGACATATCCAGGCGTCCCCTGAGGAGCAGTCGAGATATGAGTTGCATCATGTGGAGAAAGTCTTGACAGCCCAAAATCTGCAACTTTGACACCAAAATTGTTGTCAAGGAGAATGTTACTAGTCTTAACATCACGGTGTATTATGTCAGAAGCGTGGAGATAAGCTAAAGCGCTAGCAGTTTCTATGGCAATTTTCATGCGGATAGGCCATATAAGGGTACTCCCGTTCTTTGCTTTTTCTCCGTGGAGGTGATCAGCAATTGTTCCATTTGAAATGTATTCATAAACGAGGAGGAGTTCACGACTATGCCTTGATGTGCAACCATAAAGCATAACAAGATTCTGGTGCCTTAGGCGAGTAAGAATTTCAACTTCATTCTTAAATTGCACCATCCTCTTGGAACTTTGCTCATAGAGGCGTTTCACTGCAACTTCCCTCCCATCACGAAGTTTACCTAATAATTAAAATACAATATTAGCTTACTGAAATATGTTACCAACCCAATAGCATTGATACAAAAATGCAAAACTCAGCCTAATGCTTTTTCCATATGTGATGACTTGAATTATGTGGCTTATTACCATGGTATACAGTTCCAAAACCTCCATCTCCAAGTTCTTTGGAGGAATCGAAATTATTGGTAGCTTCTTCAAGTGTAGAGTAGGAGAAGACAGGGACTCCAAAGTACTTGCTACCGCCTTCAAGATCTTGACTTGAGGGATCAGAATATGTATTTCTTGTGAAGAAGTGAAAACAGCCGCCCTTTCCTTTCTTGAAACGCCAGATAAAAATACTAAGGCAAATTGAAAGGATCAAGCCAATCACTGCAGATAAGACTAAAGCAAACAACAGAGGAAACTAATCAGACTATTCGAAAAAATGGCTACAGAAAAGTGGAAAGAAGATGATACGGAGCACATTGACTAAATCTGGTAATAAGAAAAAGGATTTTTAGTTACAGATAGTTACCTACAACTAGAATTTGCTTCGAATTTCTTTTTGCTGCAACAAAAGCAAATTAACAAAAAGGTTAGATAAATTTTCCACAAGGAGAGGAACTGAGTTAAATTTGACTAGCTTATGCTGCAATATAAATCCATAACAAGATCAAGCGAGGACTTCTAAAAACAATTTGCAGCACAAATAGAGTGTTGAGATTATAAACTTGCTAATGGACTAGTAAAATCCAGCAGGATTCTTCTAAAACTCGTGTCCCTGCTACAGTAATGGAGCTAGGATTTTCACTAAGGGGTGTCAAAATTTAAAGAAGTAAATACGCAAAGAAGTCAAGGGGATTCAATACACAGTACTATATATACATTAAAAAAAAAAAATTTACCTATCTAAACGATGCATTTTTCCGGCGAAGGGGTATCCGTTGACACCCCTTGGAGCTATGTAGCTTCGTCACTGGTCCCGAGTAACACATTGAAACCAGCAGAACATTTGGAAATACTTATGGCTCATTATATACTAAATTGTTTTCTTTTTCATGAATTCACAAGCTACGCAATTAAAATGACATACTGAAATGCGAACAGCTCCAATTAAAACTGAATGACACGTAGGAGAGCAATCAGCTTCTGATAAAATGAGGGCACCAGTTTCATGAAAGCAGTCCATTTTTAGATCTCCAAAAACGAGAAGCGATAGAATCAGAAACATCTCACAGTATTGTATGACAAGCATATTGGACCCATAACAAGAGTATCTAAAATATATTGCATGGTTAAGTATACAAACTTCACATTGGAAGTAAAATTTACCTCTGGGATTGGGAGAACAAATAAATTTGTTGTTGCTATCAGCTAAACATCGACTGCCTTGATAATAACATTTACTACAATCATAAGACAGCCACCACCTAATTGTAAAATTCGCGGTTAAGAGATCAAATAAGCTACTATTTTGAGTCAACTGTGACCTCCATTTAATTGGTAATTGAATCAGTGAACAGTTATCAGGAATATCTCCGTCTGGTGCATCCGAGTAGCCTTCCCGCCATGTTGTTGGATACTTGTAGTAAATGCAGAAGCCTCTACATTCAGTATAGTTCTTATAGTCACGAAAATAGTGATCATTCCTGCCCCTGTTGATGTCTAGACTGTTGTTGCATTTGAACAAGGTTATATTCCGTTGGTTGGTACTAAACGAGATTGAAGGAGAACTTGGAAAAGATAGACCTTTATTGAAAGAATGGCAACTGTTTTTCGCCAATAAATCATAAAACCTAAGGTCTACAACTCTATAACTATTATTATCATCCGACCGTTGTTTCAGAACACTGTAAACATTTCCTCCCAAATGAATTGTTGGATTTGGTTTAGTATCACAATCAATGGCGTACAATCCACAAGCAGGTTGTGAGGATACAGAAAATGGAAACTTCACATTTCCAAAGCTCCCACATTTGAATTCGTCAGGGCAGCTATCTCGAGAATGATTATGAGCTTGAACTGAATTAAAGATCAGAAACTGATAGAAAATCAAGAAAACTGACAAATAATCTAAAGCCACCATTCTCGAATCTCGTATTAATTATAGTTTGACATAACATATGTAACAAACTAAACAAGGAAAGAAGTGGAAAGTAAATAATATTTTGTTGCATTTAAGTATACTTTCTCTTGTTGTTTTTTCCCTGCACATGTTTCATTCCTATCCCTTAAACACGTTAGTTGACTTAGAATATTGGCTCTGACCACTTGAGGAAACAATCAAAAGGTGGGCCGAAAAAAGTGGGATCTTTAGACTTACCAAAATGGAGGACTTTGCCCACTATTGTGTCCATTTGACTAGCCATATAAGACTTTTCAAACTATGTTATTTTCTTGAATTTTACCAATATAAACATGTCATTAACAACGAAATTTCAAGAAAACATGTGCTTAGTTTGAAATGTTAAGAAAATAAACTGGCTTTGCATCTTCTTTTCCTTGTAATTATATTGATCCAACGTGAAGAGGAGCCTTGGAGCAACGATAAAGTTGTCCAATGTGACCTATAGGTCATAGGTTCGAACTATGGAATTAGCCATTAATGCTTGCATTAGGTTAGACTGTCCACATCATACCCACCAGCAGCCCAACGTGGGAGAGAAGTGGAAAAAAAGAAGCATAAAGACAAATAAAACTTGTATATAGGGTTGTCCTTATTCCAAATTTTCCAACTCTCTGTGGCCATCATTTTCTCAGTATTGGTAGAAAGATGGAATCAATTTTGAGTTTCTCTTCTTTCTTGAAGCCATTAAAGAAATACAGACATCACAGCTAGATGGAAATTAAAAAGGGAAATTTAAGGAAAAAAATTGTATAATCAAGCTATAAACCTATAAAGGAGGGATGCTATAATGTATAGTTTACCTTGACATTTTCAGTCATCTATGAAGACTTAGAATCCAAATTCTGACTCCCTTTTCAACCAATTGAACAGAATAAAGGGTAAAGAAGGCACAAATACTTTTTTAAAAGAAACCTTATCAAACAGAAAAGTTGTTTGTCTCTCCAAATTAGTGTCATTATTTTGGAACCAAAGGCGTATAGATCTTAAATTGGAACCCTAAATTCACCAACAAGCCTTATAGTCTAGTGATAGTAGTAGTAGTCATTCACACAAGAGGTTTGAGCTCAATTTTCACTGTTCTCCTGCTTAATAAAAAATAATTATAAAAAAAAATGCAATTCTAAATATATTGTATCTATTTGTCAATTGTGGGGCAACCAAGTTGGAAAAGCAGTGCAAGATAAACTCACAAAGGCCGAAAGTTGTTGGTCTTTATCCCTTAGGAAGGCCACCAGAATTCAGAGCATCAGAAGACTACTAGTCGTTTTCAGCCTAAATTTTGAAGAGAGAGTAATGTGATGCACAATTTTCAAGGGGTAGACCTAGAGTTACCGGTTCGGCATAGTTGAGTAGTTTTTGCCTAAGTTGTTCATGTTAGCAGTTTAGGTACCGCACTTGTATCGACACGATACTAGTATGGATGTGACAATGAAATTCGTATCGAATTTAGTCAAACAATTTTTAGTACTTTGACCACAACGTACAGAAAAATTCAAGACGAGATACAATTTGATTTTCGAAATCAGAACTAAAACTAAGATAAATTTGAAGAACATTGTCAATCCTTTACTTATCTACAACGTGAAAATAAAAAAAAAATTCACATTTTACAAGCCATATGTAAGCATTTCACAAATATTTTCATAATTTAGAGGTATTTTTATATTTTTTAAATTATTTTTAGCCGGATCTCCTCACCCGTGTCCGTACTAGAATCTGTATTCCTGAATCTACACCCGCACCCGTATTCAAGCAACTTAGGTTTTTACTAAAACTGTATATTTATGTTAAGAAATTAACTTAATATGTAAAAATAATTTATTCAGAATTCAATAAACTGCTTTTCTTGAATTCTGATAGGAAGCCTTTACCTCCTTAGCAGATCTGTCCGGCATGAATCCTAATTAGTTGAGTTAATTTGCTTCAAATGCAGATATATGGCTGAGCACAAATACTAATAATATTGCAAATACTTAGACCGCTTTTTATTACGTGAAAAATAAGGGTGTTCAAAATCGAATCGAAATCAAAAACCAAATCGCAAAAGTGGTTTAATGGTTTATTGGTATTGGGTTATTAGTTTAACAGATGGGAACAGATTGAAATTTTATTATTAACGGCTTATCGATTTAGGAGCGAATTACTCAATTTTCTTATCGAATAAACCGTTAATCCGATATATATATATATCCATTCCACAGTTCCACTTATCCACTGTCGAAGAATTTTTATTTTTTTCTGTTGCTCAAACCTATAACATGCCAACAATCTCCGTCTTTGCATGTTATTAATATATAGGTAAATGCGATCCTAATGCCACCAGATGGACCAGAATGTTGGCCAAAAGAAGATAGTAACAAGCAATGACTTGTGTTTTACGACCATTGAAGGTAACAATGAAAAATGATAGGAATACATGCAAAATAAACTGGCTTTTTGCTGATTTTTACTAGTAACAGTATAACACGAAGGACCAAAATAGGCCTCTGTAATACAGATTCAACCAGACAGATAAACCGTTCGATAATAGCTAAACCGATACCAATCCGTCTGATATCTTATCGAGTGACTAGCAAATTAATACATTTAAAAGCCGATAATCAATAAGCCGAATCGTAAAAATAAATAACCGTCCGATATGCCTGATAAACAACTCTAGTGAAGAGAAGGGTAGCGAAAACCGACACTAGACTAGACTCTATAAACAGAGGGAAGGGAGAAAAAGCAGGGATGGAATAAAGGTGCTATGACTGATCTAAACCGAATAAAATTCCTGTGTAGCCCCAGAATTTCATGAACTGGTCTAAAGTGAAAATATTACCTCATTTTTTGACCAATTTTTAGCTAGCACGACGGTCACGTTAAATTTATCTAGCTACACAGTGTAATTTTCCGACGAAGAGGTATCGGTTGACACTCCTTGAGTGCATGTGACTGTCCCACTGCCAGTACGTTAACGAGTGCTTGGAAAAGTGCAGTCGGGATTAAAATTTCATTGGACTAGTCGGGTCAATTGGTTTTGTGCCTCTTCACAAACTTGTTTTTACTTTTATGATCCTACTTTTTTTTTTGCACACGAGAGATTTACTTTTATACGTAATTAAAAAGATTTGTCTTTTACACATAAAAGATCTAAAAAGATTATTTTTTTAACTTTACAATTATAAAGGGTCATGATATACAAATAGTACGTTCCACTTCATGTTTAAGGCCTATTCCAAGAACAATTCATGTATGTTTTACGCCTTCGATTGACCATTCTATAAATCCGAAAACTCATCTTTTCTATTTCTCAACCTGTCTCTCTGCCTCCTTAAGCACATTTCTAAGATAAATAAGACGATTCACCCTGTGTCTCTACTTTCTTAATAGGTAAGAGTAACTAAGCTTGTAAAGGGTGTTTCAATTACATATGCTTGCAACCTAAGAGGTGACAAAATCGCATAACAATTTGTTGTAACCAATTTCTCCCAATTTGGGCTAAAAATACCCCATGTTTGAAGCTAATTTGTTTCTAATTTTGTTGATTAGCACTAGAGCTGCACACGTGATATTTTTAACCCACACCCATTTAATCCGACTCCATTGGACTCGATTAAGTCGTGATCACTCACTCTCACAAAGAAAGAAGAAAACTCGCGGTCATCATGATTTTCCTCACCATTTTGCTACTATAGCACCACTATTGAACAGCCGCAGAACTCCAATTGTTTTTCAGCTTCGGTGAAACCTACTTCTTCCACCTCCTTCAAATTCCATCCACATTTTTTTCTCACAAAGCAAGCTTTAAAAAATCACAATATTTCCTTCTTGGATACGGTTAAGGAAAGATGAATTAGCACAAGTCAAAGAATGAAAAGAAGTTGTTAAGAATTGAACTGAAATAACCAAAAGAATTCACCTCTATTTTGGGATTAGAGCAGACACCCAAAGTAAAAACATAGAAGAAGCTTGTGACAACAAGCAATGGAAATCAATCACAAGCAACTAATTTTCAAAATTTAAAAAAAAAAAAACTAAATTTCAAACTTTCAACCAAAATAGGAAGAACAAAGGCGACGAAATTTCCAAATTTAACTCTAGCACCAACAGTGAACTTTGTGGGAGAAGTTGGCTTCGTAATAGAGATTTCCTCGTAATGGTAGTAGTCGGTACAAATGATTTATGTGAGTTGTCTATGGATTTAGATGAAGTTGGATGACATTCAGGTTGCATTTTATTAATGCCCTGATTCAACATGAATGAGAGATGAAGAAGGTTAGAAAGACGAGCTTGACACATGAAAAGTTTTGGTGCTAATCAAACTATTAATAAGTGAGTGTGAGTTTAAAAAGCCAAATCACCAAAATTAGAAACAAATTAGCTTCAAACATATGCTCGTTAGTAAATAGAGGTATTTTTAGCTCAAAAGTTTAACAGGCAAGGGTATACTTGAACCAAACTTCTAACGGAGGATACATTTAGACATTTTTACAAAGTACAAGGATAAATTTGGACATCTTTCCTACTGAAACTGATGAAGGTGGCAATTGAAATTTCTTCAACAATATAGCATTATCTGTTTCAAAGGAAGGAGAAACACTTTCTGCTTCTAATATATATTTCTGATGCATATCCCTAAATAGATGAATTGATCAACTCATCATATTCACATATCAGGATCTGGTTGGCCAAATCTATTTAGTCCACATCAGGCATTATATTGATGGATGGGTTTAAGATTCGTTCACTGACAGTATAAAAGATATTTAAACACTCAAGCACTTATGTGGTAATTGAAGGTAACTTGATAAAAATGTTAAGTAATTTGATATAATAGGTTAAGTTACACTAATAGAAAGCTTTACACTGTCAGTGTACATAAATTAAATTCTTTAATCAACATATTCAGGTGTCCTTTGAGAGTTCGATAGCTGAGAAATATCATTTAGAAAAAAGTCCTAAAAGCCGACAATAGGCAACTTTAATTTGACAAAATAGTTGATATCAAGGAGAATATTGTTGTGCTTTTGCAAATTTGTGCTTATATTAAGTCTAATGAAGTAAGTCTGATCTCCAAGAGACTTCAGAATGTGGGAACGTCCAATTAATGTATTTCAAATACAACTGCGATTTTATTGTATCAAATAATGACCTTAAGTTGTGATCAAAGCTGTGGAATTTAGCAAAAGACTGCCTTATAAACTGTCCATTCGGTGAGTACAAGTTTTTGAAAGAAAATTTCATAAATCATATATAGTTATTTAAGTAACACTGAACTACTATATATAGATTTAGAAAAAAGATTATATCAATTGCGAGGAATTAAATAAGCTGTTTCTGAAAATGGATGGTATCATAGGTACAAGCAGACCCAGGATTCGAAGATTACAAGGGCACCACAACGAGAGCACAGCGAAGGACTTTGCGTCAGTGTTTTAAAAGGCTTTGTTGGGACTCGTCTTGGGGCCTCGCCCCGGGGCGAGGCATTGTCAAAATGCCCAGAGGTTTACCTGTGAGACTTAGTTCTGTGAGGCTTACGCCCCTAGCGCCCGACTGTACACCCGAAACACGCCTAACGTTCTTCACTCGGGGCTTGCCTAATAGCTCCTAGCGCAAATCATACATGAAATTCCCTAACTAGCATTATCTCCTCCTTGAACTAAGTTTCACGTGACCCATCACCGTTTATGGACTAATTTAGAGATTAACTGTGTGCCATTCACATGATCCGGGTATTTAATTATGGTCACCGAAACTCAAGGAGAGGTTGTGTATGCGTCTTTGAAGCTATAGGTAAAGGTAGTGAACCGCCCCATAGATGGGCAAAGGCACTAAATCGGGCCGTACGTCATCACTTCGCCATCTCCATACTCGTCTCGCCAAACCGTAGGCTCTGATACCAATTGTTGGGCTAAAACAGCCTAAAGACACTCTTAACATGGTGTGATATTGTCCGCTTTAGCCCAAGCCCGCACAGTTTTCCCCGAAAGGCCACACACCATTAAAATTATTCAACTCCTTATAAGTAACTTATTTTTCTTTCTACTTTCCATGTAGGACTTTGTTCACACATTTCCAATAGTTGACACTCAAGTTTTTTTAACAAATGAATGTTTAAAGTTTTATTCATCTATAGAAATATGAAGATTGAGAATAACTCAGAGTAATGAGTCATAGTATTGCATATTTACTAATTGAGAACATCGAAGATTGAATATCATTTGACTAGCCAAATTTTATGTCATGACCCGATTTCTAACCAAGTCGTAACCAGCACTCGGTGCCTTAACTTGACCGAGCAAACCATAATTCATCTCACTACAAATCAATATAATTTAAAGTAAATTCTTTTTTGAAACTTCAAATGAAATAATATTCTAAAAGAAAATTCGTTCTGTTATCTTAAATACATTGAAAAACAAATATAATGCAAGGTAGACACTGATGACTCTGTTCTAACTTTGTCTATGCAGCCTCTAAGAAATACTGAAATAATAAGATAAAACTTTGGAATCAACAAACTAGAATGGAGCTCGCCACATCTTCTGGTATTGGAAGGAGACTATCCTAGTGCGTAGCCTACTTACCTGCAAAATGTGTGCCTACATTTGACATGTCAATGTAGGTTCCCATGAAGAGACCGTCAGTATACCACAACGGTACTTAGTAAGTAAAGCAATCCTCCCACTAAAGCTAGAACGAGACTCTGAAAGAAGTATGTATGAATGATAAAAAAAAATTCTAAAAGCTTCTAATGAAGAGTTGAAACAAACAACTCATATATCTGTTATAAAATTCATCTTGATGTGTCACGACCCGACCAGAGGGCCGCGACTGGCACCGGACCCTACTCAACGGGCACTGGCGTACCCTTCATCTAGCTTTTCTTATTATCTATAAGGCTTGTCATACACATACAATCTCGAACAATAATCATAATGAACTGAAATATCATACCATGATATGAACATACTTATATACATAATATGGCCAACAACGCTGCAATGCAAAACCATACAACAAAATACATATGTTTGCCGACAAGGCAATTCAACTGTACATAAGTCAACCCATTGTCTATTGTCTATACATAACCCAACACTTGTCTATGGGCCTCTACAAGAACATACATAATGCAACCTGTGTCGGAACAGGGCACCGACATGCCCATAACGCCTATATCCAAAATGCATACCAAGACTATAGCAAGTCCGAAGGATGGATCTCGCCTATATCCGCTGAACTGGATAGCCTACTGTGGTGGGGGAGCCTCGTCTATCTGTCTGCCCGGACCTGCAGCACGACATGCAGCGTCCACAAATAAAGGACGTCAGTACGGATAATGTACTGAGTATGTAAGACGGGAAACATAATATAAGAACAGTAATAGACATCAGGATAAGAAACATACAACCTGTACCATCTGAATGCCTCAAAAAGGGCGACCAACCATATCATGCCTGACGTGCATATGCATATACATACATACATATATATATATATATATATATATATATATATATCCTTTTAAAATCATCATATATGTATATACGCCTCTGTGGGCCTCCTCATCATCATACCCAACTGATCAGTGGTTGCACAATAGGTGCCTGCCCGGCCGACTATAGCGCGGCGCGGTAAAGTAAAATAGCTGTTGTCTATAGCGCGACTAAGTAGAGTAAAACATATATTTGCACAATAGGTGTCTGCCCGGCCGACTATAGCATGGCGCGGTAAAGTAAAATAGATAATGCATGCTGGACTCACATGAATCATACTATCATGGTGACATAAGGTCGAAGAAATAATAACATATCAATCCTCCCATAAGAGGGGAAACAATATAAGCACTCCTACCTTCTAAGAGTAGAGTATCTTTTGGGGCTCGTTCATTGTATCGTGTATAAACGGAGTCGTGCAAAAGAGACAAAGGGATGGTCTTACACACCTGGTACATACTGCACCAATCCTCAAGCTACGCAATTGTTACAACTCCTTAGTCTACAAGAGAAGAAGCGATTCTATCATTTTTCTTTAACCGGTATAGTTATTACTAATCACAACCTTAGTTATATATGGTGTTTCTCCACACCCTTCTTCCTCTAAAACTTCACAAACATAGCGGTAACACATGCAGCTCAACAACAACCCAAAACAACCATAACTCAGTCCATTAGCAGTAATTAACTTGAACCCATGGCTTCCATTCACCATCCCATGAGTTCTTACATGCATAATACGAATTACCAAGAATCCCCAAGAGAAAGAATGCATGAAGAGAGTAGTAACTTACCTTGCATGTTGGATATCTCAGCCCTCTTCCTTAATCTTCAACTTCTAGGTCTTACTCTCAATTAGGGCTTGAAAAGGAGGAAAATCAGCTAGGGCTTTTCCCTAATCCTTCAATCTCTGGATTCTTTTCCTAATTAGAACTTGGAAGAAGGAAAAATTGGTTAAAGTTGTGTGGGACTTGAGAAGGGGTCGCAGGTGGGTCTTCTTCTGGGTTTGAGTTTCAGAAAAATGAAGAAAGAACTGGTCTAGGCCCCTTTTATAGGTTAGTCAATAAGTGATACACGTGTCTGACGCTCCCACATCTACGACCGCATTTCCATCGCAGAACCAACATGTGGTTTGCATTTTGGACGTGAAACTTAGCCCAGAAATCTGTCCCATTATGCGATGAAGAATGTCAGATTTGCAGTCTGCATTTTCAGTATGCGATCGCATACTGGTCGCATTCATGACACGGATTTCCGCCAAGAAATCTGTTTCATTTCTCGATGCATTAGGTGCAATATACGGTTCGCATTTCAAGAATGCGATCGCACTTTTGACCGCATTTCTGGCACTGGTTCTTGTTCAGAAATCTGCCTTGGTCTGCGATTTCAGTGTGAGAAATGCGGCTCGCATGTGGGCTTTGCGACCGCATTCCCAGCTTGGCGAAGCCTTTCGCTCTTTTCTCGACTTTTTGAACTATTTTCCGGGTTCTTAAGCTCTTATATGTAGACTATATTACGACGCAATCTAACGTACGAAATTACGGGTTGTAACATGATGTCATTCACGAGAATTCGCTTTCTTTTCTTTCTCTTCTTTTCAGAAAAAGTATAAAAATTCAAATAGATAAATATATAAACTTTTTCGAAATAATTCTTGTAAATTTTCTAAAGCATTTTTTATTCGTTTCTTTTCTTTGCTGGGGAGTCCATTGATTCTGATATTCTTTCTGATTCTTATTCTGAAAATTTCACCATATGATCGGTATGGTGGAAGATCCCAACCCGATCACCTGGACCCCATTCCTGTGGTGCCTCACAGTTCAAGGTTCTAGCATGATCTTGTGCCTTACCAGGACATTTTTATCATAGTGCCTAAACCAATGGTACACTAATCTCCTACTCTGGCACGACTAGTTTTGGGGTAACATAAACCACTAGAGGCTATGAACCCGTCTCGGAGATCTAAGAAACTCCCAAAATATTCTCCAGAGTGATTCTTGTATCACAAAATTTAAAACAATGATATATCTCCACAGTTCTCATCAAAACAGTTCCATAAAATCATGTATAAGAAATTTCATTAGTTTATACATTACAGAAATATATGCAAGTCATGGAAGAATGAGATATTTTACGGAAAAACATACTATTCTTGAGTTATTAACCATGATAATCATCTAAGATCCTTTCTATAGTAATAATGGATAATGTGAGTCCACTCATTCCATTCAGAGCCCGCATTAACATCTTATACAATCCAAGAAATACTTATGGCATGATCTCGGTGAGAAGACAACTTTAGTAAAGTATTGTCTCTACTCACCTTGATTCATTGCTTCTGAATACCTTCGTTTGCTCCAATCCAATGGGTTCACCTTACCAAACAAATCTATACATAATTAATTTAGAATCAATACTAGAAGTTTCAAGATTTCCAAAATGTAGAAACCCTAGGTTTTTTATTCTTCTCTCTTTCTAGGGTTCATCGTTAATCTAAGTTTTTGTAGTAGTTTCTAGGAGAAAATATCAACCATAAACCTTTATAACAATTATGGTTGAAAGCGATTATGAAACTTACCTTGAATTATGAAACCCTAGGTTAGCAGAGAGTCCTTGTTCTTGAGTTCTTGTTGGAAATCTAGCGATTTTGAGATGGAATATTATTATAATTGATGTTTGGAAATAGTATTCTAATGTTAATCGCATTGAAAACTCACCTTAGGTAGTATGAGAATCCTGGGATGACTTGAGGATGAGAGGGGAGTTTAATCTTTAAAAAATGAGGCTATTTTCTCTCTCCCCGTCCCTTTTATTTCAATTTCACGCCTTTGGCATCACCGTCCGTGCCCAGCGTTACCCACGATGCTCAAATAAATTATTTCTGGTTTTGGCATTCTGACTCGCTCCTGGTGCACCCTTGGGCGCCCAAAAATGCGGCTCATATTTCTGACAGGACATCATTCAGTAAAACGCCTATAACGTTTTTTAGGAGTATCGAAATGACAAACTCTTTGAAGTATTAGAAACTAGATTTCAAGGTCTTTCTTTTGATATATAGCTCAAATTTCAATTCATTATATATTTATAGATATGCTCATTGAAACTTAGATCATGTGCTGCTAAGGTCATTTTCATCCCTTAAACAACTCCAATATATTCCAATGTACTTCTCTCTTTCTTATTGCTATCCATTCAATCTTCTAAACATATGATTAATGTATTTATACCTTCATAACTTTTCACACACCTTTGTGTCCAACGTAGAGCTTGAGCGAGAATATGAAACTTAACAAAAGTTTTTACGGGGCTTTACATTTTACCTCTTCATTTACTATAGGTATTCATATTTTAGTTCTATGTCTCTCAAAATTATCAAAATTTTATTATTTCGCTATTTGAAACCTATTTTTATTTATTCGTAAGGAGTAATATTTTAAATTACATTAGTGATTGTCAACTTTTAGAGAGGTAAACCATGTAATTTGATAATATTTTTTAAAATGTTTTGATCTTTTAATCATTTGAAAGATGAGACATTATAAATAATTTTATCTTATAGTATTTAACACTATATTATTGTTTATATTTATGAAAATATTTTATTAGTGAGTTTTAATTTTTTTTAATTTTCTTAACCTTTTAATGTACTTTATATATTTTTTGTGATTATTTTTCTATTTTATTAATTTTTAAATCAATAAATTCAAAGATTTATGGGACTCACGTCCCATGTCTCAGGGCTTACGCCTCACCCTGTATTAAGTAAAATGCGCCGCCTCACACCTCCATTTTTTAAAAGGTAATTTTACATCCTATAGCTAACTATTGCACCCTATTTATTATGAACCAAAATACTTTCAAAATATTATTACTTATAACTGTCTTTTATATTATATACCAAAATACACGTTTATAGGCGTAAAATACGCCAGTGACATTCTCTTTCCTCCTTCAGTTAGCACATGATTTCTCTCTCTCTCTCTCTCTCTCTCTCTCTCTCTCTCTTTCTCTCTCTCTCTCACAGCAAGATTCTCAAATCAAATTCAAACGCGAATTTCTCTCCATGAATCCACCACGATTTTGCTCCTAGAAGTTGTGGTTCCTCACAAATTGATAAAGCGTTTAGGTAGTTGTTTCTTACTTCTCGGTCGTTCTTCTTTTTCTCTTTACTCTCCTTTTAATTTCTGCCATTGTTAGGGTTTGCAAAAAAAACTTCAATTTTCGATAATAATGGCTGATTTAAGCACGCTGAAGAGGGTTACATGAGATATACCCACTAAAGCCCTAAATTTTGATGTGCCATCTTTTGATTTGCACATCACTCAAGAGGAGGCTGTATTTGCAGGTTTTGTAGCAACCATGAAAGCCGATAGGTGAACCAAACTACGCAATGACCCTATGAAACACGTTGAAGATGCGAAATCTTTCGAAAAGAGCAACAGTTGCTGATGTTTCTAAAGTTTTGGTACATAACATAAATGTGAAAAAGAGAAGAAAAATTAGCGATGTTGCTTCCGACAATAAGGAAAAACAGGTCGCTAAAGGAATTAGCTCGAAAACACAAAAATAGAAGGTGGTGTATTTTTTTTTAATTTTCGCATATATGTATATTGTGTATTTCATAATCTGTCTTTTTTTTTTTTTTATATATATATACATACACTCAATTTTTTGATTCTTTTTGTACATTATACATTTGGAAATATCTGGATGTTTGTCCTCATACAATGGATTTAGTGCGTACTGGGTTTTTTTTTGTTGTGTATGTAGTTGTATTTATCTGTATTTGAATTTTGAAAATAACTTTTTGGAATACACTAACAGTACTATATCAATTATTCTCATGATTCAAGCTTTGTATCTAGTCTATATTGTATTTTTAATACTTTGCAAATAATGTATTCAAATATACTTGTATTTATCTGCATTTAAAGTCAGAAACCACATATTTTGAATACACTGAAAGTACTGTAACCACCTAGTTGTATTTGTTTGTATTTCAAGCATGTGCTTACTTTATGGTGTTTGTATGCAGGAATTAAAAATTTTTGTTAAACACCCTCCTACTTCATCAAAGCATTTACTCAAGCATATGCAAAATAGTTGAGCACATGTGGATTGGTTCCACAAACAACCTTTGATCCTAATTTACTCCAACAAAGATACGGTATACTCCTTTGGGATTATGCTATGCAGAAGTTAGATGCCGAAGCGATAAGCGATAATGAAGCATCAACAAAGATTGTTATGCAAATCATAGAATTGAATACATATGTAAAAATAGTGATTGAATAGTTTATGTTTTTCAAATTGTATTTCAGCTTATGACTGGATTTTCATGATTTTTCGCAACTTTTGTTCTGAATACATGAATGTATTTTGTTGGATTTCAAAAATAGTTGATTCCAAAAACTACATATGTATTCATTTCACTTGCCTTATATTATTCTATATATTGGTTATATAGAACTTTTGAAATATTTTGTATAAAACTAGTGAGTTCAGGCTTTATGTAACACACACATACACGGATAGTATTGTATCAATTTTCTCATGATTCAAGCTTGTATTTTATCTTTACTGTATTTTAAATACTCGAAAAATAATATATTCATATGTAGTTGTATTTATCTATATTTTGAAGTCCAGTAACAACCTTTTTTGGATACACTGAATGTACTGTAACCACCTAGTTGTATTTAACAATATCCATATACATATAGTATGTACGGATGTATACATATTCTTACTGTATATATGTATGTCCTGTATCCACTTTATGATACAAGTTGAGTGCAACAGTATGTTGCCAATGGAAATACATATACATATATATATATATATATATATATATATATACACATATATATATATACAATCGATGCATACATCAGTTCAAGTATCGAAATACAAAATCTTTAATAAAATAAACAAATATGGAAGGGAGGAATCAAAATTAGAGCATTGACGCTGAATACAATGCTCTATTTTTTTATTAAACGCTTGAAAATCTTCTAATTATGACATGATAATAAGACGTGTTTGAATTGAATGGGTTGAGATCGTTTAGGAGTGATACACACTAATTAATTATGCTGTCCGTTATTATACAACTGTACTCCCTATTTATTAGGCAAATTACACCAGTGTATTTATGAATACAGAAGCGCGAATACATAGAATACAACCGGGTAATTAAAAGAAACGATCTACACCGTAAAGTTTAATGAGACGTGTTTGAATTGATTTTTTTTAGATCTTTTAGAAGTGATACACACTAATTGATTCCTCTTTCCGTTATTAAACAGCTGAACTCCCTATTTATTAGGTAAATTCCCCGACTGTATTCATGAATACAGTCGCGCGAATACAGCAAATACAGTCGAATAACAATAAAACATTAGCTACATAAATTAATTATGTATATGATAGTTATAAAAAATTAATAGCAATTAAACTTAGAGTGATTTCTGAAATTTCCTATTTTAAAACACTGCTTTACATATACTTGTTGGGCCTTGCTGTCTGCCGACATATTTTCCTATGGCGGACTGGTGCGCGGTGGCGTGAGTTAAAAGATGAAGCTTGGTTTGGAATTTGAGAAAGGGCTTCTAAGTTTTCTTCTCTAGTAGTACGGAAAGAGAATGATTTGGTGCTTTTTGAGTAAAGTTAAAAAAGCAACCAAAAAAAGAAAGAAATCTGGGTTGAGTAGTTAACATATATATATATTTTTAAAAAGCAATAGATGGGATTTTGAACCCAGGTAAGCAAATTCAACTGCAAAGCTCAAGAGCACATTTGACCAATGCCTCCAAATAGCTTTTGCCTTTCAAGGTGCCTACTTTTATATATACCTGTTTCCGAAGGTATATTCATATAATACGCAAAACAATTCCGAGGCGTACGGGATCCCCATACTTCCCACGTGGATTTGCATGCCTCTAGCATGAGATGTGGTTAATGTGAACTGTCATGGACGAGTTCCCAGTCATGCCCTATAACCCTTAATGCGTTCTATGGCGACCTGACAAACCTCCTGCCTATCAATTGTGCGGCTCTTCCTCTGAAAATTTTATGCTGATTCTGCGACGGATGTACGGCCTGTGAAACGATTATGCAGTCGCATAGTTGACTGCAAAACAACCTCCAAAATTGGCCCATTTCTCTGCTTCAATCTGCGGCGGATCTGCGGTTCGCAGATCAGTTCTGCGGTGCATAATGGACCGCAGAAATGCCCTGTTCTGCAACAATTTTTCTTCAACTCCTATATGCTCTTTTCTATAACCCTCAAATACATTAGCCTATCTCGGCAACACAAAACCCCGGGTTTTAAGAGAAATTTTACGGGGTCTTAAAACGAGGGCGTCACACACCGTATGGGGATGGGTTGGATGAAATGGAGGTTAGCATCTGGAGTCCTGTGTGACAAGAAAGTGCCATTGATACTAAAAGGTAACTTTTATAGAGCTGTGGTTAGACCAGCCATGTTGTATGCGGTAGAGTGTTTGCCGATTAAGAACTCATATATACAGAAGATAAAAGTAGTAGAAATAAAAATGTTGAGGTAGATGTTCGGGTACACTAGGATGTATAAGATTAGGAATGAAGATATTCGGGAGAAGGTGGGCGTGGCTCCTATAGATGACAAGATGTGGAAAGCGAGGCTCAGATGGTTTGGGCATATGCAGAGGAGAAGCTTGGATGCCCCGGTAAGAAGGTGTGAGCGGTTGGCTTTGGCGGGTACGAGAAGAGGTAGAAGGCGGCATAAGAAGTATTGAGGAAAGTTGATCCGGCAGGACATGTCGTGACTTCAAATTTTCAAGGACATGACCTTTAATAGGAAGGTGTGGAGATCGAGTATTAGAGTTGTAGGTTAGGAGGTAGTTGAACATTTTTCTACTTCGTTCCGGGTATGAGGCTAGTCTGATAGGGTTCGTCTTAGATTACTAGTGGTTAATATTGTGTTCACACTATTCTCCCATTTTTCATAGCACCGGGCCTTTTTACTAGTTATTGTTATTGTGTTTTAACTATTTTCTGGTTCTTATAATACTCTTATTATTTTTATGATTTCTGTTGATGATACTGATATATTATCTTTTTTGGCCTTTTCATTTTTTTGAGTCGAGAGTCCATCGAAAATAACCTCTCTACTTCATCGAGATTGGGATAAGATCTGCCTATATACTATCCTCTCCATACCTCTTGCTTATAAAATTTTATTGAGTTATTATTGTTATTATTATAAACTTAAAAGATCATTATAGCAATTTATAAATTTTAAATTCTGAACGCTTCTGACAAAAAAGGGCACAAAGTAGATATAGGGAGACGTGTTGGTTGTCCTTTTAAGCAGGAAACTAAAAAGATGGACCAATGGCAGCTTTAACTCTTTATTATAAGTTAAATCGTGCAACTCAAGTACTAACTTAATCAGGTCATTAATTATGATCAATAAGGATTAAATTCTAGTAAACTGATTAAGAGAGTGACATGGAGAAAAGCAAAGGGTCAAATAAAAAAACAAACAAAAACTGTTTATCTTACTTGTGATTTCATTCCCTAGGTCATTCACTTATTGGTGCTATTCTGTTGTCAACACTTTTTTATTGTTCCCTCTATTCACTTTTACTAGTTCAGTATTTTAAAAATTATTTTTAATTTTTATTTGTCACTTTTAATATAATAAAAAAATAATTTATTTTTATTATACCCACAATATTAATTATTCATTTTAAATTATTTTTTTAATTTATTAAAAATATATATCAATTAATATGAGTATCATGGTAAATTATGCACTTTATTTATTATTTTTTAATGAGTGTGCAAAATTCATAGTGGACAAGTAAAAGTGAACGTAGCTTTCGACTTTTCACATCCCTTAAGAAATAATAAATAAAGCGTATAATTTATCATGATATTCATATTAATTGGTGTATAGTCTTAATGGATTTAAAAAATGATTTGGAATGAGTAATTAATGCTAAGGGCAAAACAGAAAAAATAATTTTTTTTGATATATGAAAAGTGACAAATAAAAATAAAAATTTATTTTTAAAATACTTGACAACTAAAAGTGAACGGAGAAGGGAGTTGGTGCTTATATATGAAATGACAAATATGGCAATAAGGTTAATCATATTTGAATTAATACTTGAAATGACTATGTCTTTTTCTTCTCTTCCTTCGCCAGTCATGTGATATAAACTAATGAGTAATGTAATGTAATCTTGATCTTTATTTCATCAACTTGTCTTTGTTTTCGGATGTAAGACTTTCATGTTTTTTTTTTTTTCGTTTTGGTTTCTGATTTTGTTTACCATTAAAATGAGTAATAATTGAATTTATACACGGTTAAAGAATATGTGATTTAATTTAACATGAATGAACTATAAACAATAAATAATTGAATTAAAAGAAATTAAAGCGATCAAACCGAAGGTAATGGATGAACAAGTTTTAGCTTTGGAATGGACGTTTGGGAATCGATTCTGATTTCGCCTTCGGAACGAGCTCGATTATCACTTAATGAACAAACAACTGAAGAACACTTTGAACAATAGCTAAAGGATAATATTTAACTTTTATTGTTTTGATATGCGTGCCAGTAATGGTTTTAAAATGAAATGGTTCTCCCTTTTATATAGTAGGGGAGTTTCAATCCTAGTACAAGTCTAAATAAGGAAAACATCTTCTCCTTCGAGTAAACGTTGATCTGAAGTTGATATCATGCGAGATTTGCACTGTAACATCCGATTAAGGACGGATATTACGGCTCCCTGCTTATCTCATCTAACTGTCCTTTCCTTTAATCTCTGCCCTTCACTCTGCTCGGACCCGATGCTCAGCCGTATCCGGTCCCAGGTGCACCGTTCGTCCTCCCCGGGCTCTGAGACGTGGAACCCCTCGGCTTTACTCAAGGTCATGTCAGATCGTGCTTTACTCTTGTTTCTTACCGAAAAAATGGGGGTAACTTTATCCCCAATTTTACCCGTATACAGATAGTCCCCTCACTTTTCGGAGAGCAGATTTATCGAAACGACAAGAAGTGACTAATTGACCCAGTTCCCTCCTTCGAATGCTATAATCGGGTTCACGAGTCAGCGAAACGTTTCATCATTCGCGTCGTTCTGACTTCGGACACGTGTCAGCCGCTGGTTGACCATTCTCGAATGCGAAACGTCATGCATTAATTACTTCCCTCCTATAAAAGCTTCGGTTCCCTTTTCCACTTTTTTACTTCTCGATTTCAAACCTTCTTAAGCTACCCCATAGCTTTTTACTTGCTCATAATTCCTTCAAATCTTCATATATTATTCTTCACATCTTCATTTCTTCATCTCCAATCTTTCAATCTTCATATTTTGTCTTTGAATCTTCAAGTTTGACCTTCAAACCTTTATACCCATCTTCAAACCTTCATACTCATCTTCAAACCTTCATACTCTCAGATAGCGATGGCAAAGACTTCAAAATCTGTGCCTCAACACACTGCCCCTTCAACTTCTTAACCAGCTGCAGATTTCGAAGTGGTCCTCTCGGAAGCAGCCCTAAAACCTCCTCTTAAGAATTTTATCCCCGGAGGCTGCTCTATAGACAACAACTTTAAGGTCGGAAAAGTCTCTAAGTAAGGAGATCGAAGTGAAGATATATGGATGTATATATGTTCCATCACGGAAGATACCCTCCCGACGGTTTGAGAGGATTGCAAGTGGGAGGGCAAGGAAGTAGTCGTCCTTGGCCGTGATGAGGACATCACCACACATGTGGAGGGGTACTTAAGTATTTATATGTATTCCTTCGTGCTTGGCCCGATGGATACAATAATCTTCGATTATGCAAAAGGTACGAGGTGTGCCTCGGGCAAATTCATCCATATTTTTGGAGGATCGTGATTCTACTCCGTCATTTTATCAATAACATAGAGGAGCCCCAGGTTTACCATCGACCATTTGCTTCGCATCTACAGTCCCTGAATCTTTCGAAGGGGATTAATCAAGCTTGTCCGACAGGCGAAGAAGGCTCCATTCTCAAGCATCGATATAGACAGGGATCGAGGCGGCCGGAGAAATTCGTTCGGGTGAAGACTGAGGATCTCATTCCCTCCGAGTTCATGCCATTCCCTGAGAAGTGGAACCTAACACGTAAGTTCCTCTCTACCCAAGGTGTAAAAATAGTTCTTTGAATTTATTCTTTTTTTCTCATTGCCCGGCTTTCCCATTGTGCAGTGGTCGTCCGAGTCCCTAATGCAGTCCCCCCGTTTCAAGGAGTGGGTCGAGGGGATCTGCAAACAATTAACATACTTCGAGCGTGAATGGTGCAAACTTTCAAAAGGTAAATGGGAGGCTTGTTCCCATGGTCAGTGTCCTTCTTCCCCGATTGAATTTCCTTTTCATTCTACTATCATTTTGACTAAGTCCATTTTCTTCCTTTAACAAGTTTGCCCAAGACAACCGAGCTTCGAGTAGTAGATGAGGACGAGGCCTCGTTCCCGTCTGTAAAAACTCCTTGATTCGGGCCAGCCAACTGCTGAGGCCGCTGTGAAGAAGGAGGAGAAAAAGAGAAGAAAGAGGTCCTATGACCCCTTGGATGCTCCCGCCGAGGCCAAGAAAAAGAGGATTATCGTCAGGGTCCGAAAGAGTACAAAAAAGAGTACTTGGGCCAGAGTGCCGAACGCTGATTCCTTTTTTTGGCTCAGGGACTACCCTGAAGATGATGACTTGGAGTTTGTCGCCCATGATCTGGCTGTCGTTTTAGAAGAGCAGGAAGCACCGGAGGGACGCAACCGTAAGGCCGAATCCTCTTTAGTTTGGGAGCTCGAGGAAAAGTTTACGGCTATTGCCTCTCAAGAAGCTACTCCAATTCTGAGGGAAACCACCAACACCATTGATGTTCCGGAGTCGCCGTCTTACGCAGAGTCTCTTTTTGATGAGGCCCAGGCTGTTAGAGAAAAGCTGATCGAGGCATCACGAACTGTAGGTGAGGCCCTTAAACTGTTCTTTGAAGGCATAGACGTTGGTGCACTGGAGAACTACTCCGATTTTGGCCACCTGGAGATCCCAAGAAAGCCGGCAAATGGTCTCGCCTGAACGATGAGCTCCGAGCATAATTGGACTCGGTCGTCACGGGGGAGTACACCACGCTGAAGTCCAAGTTGGAGGCGCCTTCGAATGAGTCCGTCGAAGTTGAGGATATGCTGGCCTAGTATAAGAACGACGTGGAGGTGGCCGAGGCCCACATAATAATAAATGCTTGAGTATGTGAAGTGGCTATCCCGCAGGGATACCCTTGAGGAGATTCATGCCCGGGGTTTCGATCTAGCGGCCGAGATCGAAGAGGCTCGAGTCTCGAGGCTAAGGCCAAAGAGAGATACAAGCCTGAAGGTTCGGGCGGCGAGTCGGCTCTGGTGAAGACTAGGTGGATAATGCCTTAGTTTATTTTTCATTTTTTTTTGTACATTTATTTATTTATTTATTTTGGGGCCGCTTCACAGTGCCTCTGTAAATATCTTTTGGTATATATATAAAACTTTCCCTTCTGCTATATTGTGTCCTTTATTTTCAGTATTTGCTTTATGTTCGAGAGTTATAACTTGTGTTTAAAATAAGCTATCGATGCCTTAGCATAGAGTTTGGCATAACTTAGACTATTCGTACCACTAAAGCCGAATAAGGCCTGGGTTAAGTAGCAACTCTGAGTTATTTTGACTTTGGAGGATTTGATAAAGAACAAAGTCTTTATAAAATACTTGAATGTTTTAACTGGACACGATTATTCTTTGCCAAGGTGGCTCTTTTTATGACCGGTCTGAAGTAATCTTTCGTAGGTTTTAACCAAGTGTAAGAACATTACTTTTTATGTACGAACTCGTACGTCTCCAAGCTGTTTCGGTTGGCCGTAATCTTTCGTGTTTGGGCCTTGGCTGGTAGGCTCGGTGCCTCCAGGATTTGGTAGCCCGAATTGTCTGATCTTATTATTGGGTAGCAGTCCCCGATTCGGGAGGCCCGTAGGCGTAAGGGTTTTGAACCCTATATTTTCTCTAAACTTAACGATAATATCGTTGGTGTGAATGCAAACTGATGAAACATAGAAGGCAAACTTCTTTTATTACTTTGAATGTAAAGTACATAACCGAGGTACAAAAAAGATTTCTGCCATGGCGAGAATGAGCTACACGGGCACGGTTCGTTTGACCGTTTGACCCTTACAATTAATTCTTATATTCAAGCCTTGGCAATCAATATCGAATAAGAAAAAAAATGCCTTCTGAATTTTCGAACTCAGGATCTTGACTTAGGGTGTGATGGCCCCTAGTATTCGAGATTGAGCTTGCGAAGGCTTGAATACTATCGGTCTAACACGAGTGATCCGCAGTCCCAGCCTTAGGCCGGTCTTAAAAACTAAGGTAGCACATTTTCCTATTGCCTCGTTAAAAACCTTGCTGTAATATTCACTTCAGGAAAAAAATCGATCCAAGGGAAAAAGAGTGCAAGACGTACTTTTAGACCTAATCTTCAGGTTTGACCTCGACTGAGTGCCTGCACGGGTTAGTTCAAAGCGTAATAAACTACAAAGGAAATTGTGTTCGTACCTTAATAGTATTACCGCTTTAAGTGTGCTACATTTAAGTTGTTATGTAGTTGTATACCGTTCCCGGACTCGAGCCTGTATGAGCCTTTCCCGGTTATACCGTTAACTCTGTACGTCCAATTCGGGCCTAGTTTCCCGTCATTTAGGTTCTTGGTACGCAGTGTAACTTTTCTCAATACCTAGTCCCAGTCTTGGAAGTGTCGAAGGTTTGCCCTTCAATTGTAGTATCTCCCTATTCGTTTATTTTGGGCCGCTAACCGGACTAGGGTGGCTTCTCGCCTTTCGTTTGATAAGTCTATGATCGTGGCCATGGCCTTATTATTTGATGTTTCTATAGCGTATTGGAACCTTAGGCTCCGTTCTCCTACTTATACTGGAATTAAAGCTTCCGCATCGTAGACTAAAGAGAACGGTGTTGTACAGGTGCTTGACTTTGAAGTCATGCCCACAAGACCACGAGCAAAATTACTTTCCACTTTTCTTTTGAGTCGGTCAATCTTTTCTTTAGATTCTGGAGTATAGTTTTGTTTGTTGATTCAACTTGACCGTTCCCACTAGGGTGGTAGGTTGTCTATAAGATCCTTTTGATTTTATGGTCTTCGAGAAATTTACTAACCTTGCTGTCGATGAATTGCCTCTTGTTGTCGCATGTGATCTCGATTGGTATCCCGAACTGACATCTAATATGATTTCAGATGAAGTCAATGACCTCTATTTTCCCAAACTTTCTAGAACGCCTGTGCTTCGACCCACTTGGAGAAATAATCGGTAATGAGTAATATGTATTGAGCTTTCCCGGGTGCCCATGTCAAGGGACCGATGATGTCCATCCTCCATTTCAGAAATGGCCAGGGGGAAAGGACTGGGTGAAGTATCTCCCCCAGTTGGTAAATCATCGGGGCTTGCCTCTGGCATTGGTTACACTTTTGAATGAAGTTGTTCACATCATTTTCTATCTCATTCCAGTAGTAACCGGCTCTGATCAATTTTCAAACTAAGGACTCTACTCTTTAATGGTTTCCACAAGTACCCTCGTATACTTCCCTTATCATGTAGTCAGTCTCCCTCGGTCCCAAGCACCTTGCCAACGGCCCGAAAAATGATCTCCGATATAATTTTCTACCAACCAAGCCAAACCTGTAAGCCTTAGTACGTAGGGCCTGCGATTCCTTAGGATCCGATGATAATTTCCCTTTCTGAAGGTAGTCTATGTATTTGTTTTTCCAATCGCAAGTCAAGCTTATCGAGTTTACGTCGGCATGGCCTTCCTTTATTACTGAGTTCATAAATTTCACTACTAGTCCAGAATTGAATTCGTCGGAGTTGACCGACGACCCTAGATTGGCCAATGCATCGGCCTCGTTATTTTGATCTCGAGGTGCATGCTGTAGAGTCCATTCCTTGAATTGGTGTAAGGTCACTTGCAATTTATCCAAGTATCTCCGCATCTGCTCATCTTTTACTTCAAACGTCCTGTTAACTTGGTTAACCACGAGGAGGGAGTCACACTTGGCTTCGATCACCTCAGCCCCCAGGCTCTTAGCCAATTATATACTTGCAATCATAGCCTCATATTTGGCTTCATTGTTAGTCAATTTCATAGTTCTAATAGACTGCCTTATTGCGTTACCTGTAGGTGGTTTTTGTACGATTCCCAACCCGGACCCTTTCGCGTTGGAAGCACCATCCGTGAGTAGGGTCCAAACCCCCGATCTAGTCCCCAAGGCGAGCAATAATTCTTTCTCGATCTTGGGGATCAAGGCTGGCGTAAAGTCAGCCACGAAGTCTACCAAAATCTGAGATTTTATAGCAGTTCGGGTTTATACTCGATATCATACTCGCTAATCTCAACGACCCATTTGGCTAACCGGCTAGATAACTCAAGTTTATGCATAACATTCCTTAGCTGGTACGAGGTCACGACACATATGGGGTGACACTCTAAGTACGGTTTTAATTTCCTAGATGCGCTCAATAAGGCGAGTGCTAATTTTTTTTATGTGTGGATACCTTGTTTCGGCATCGCCTAGGGGTTCTACTAACATAATAAATAGGAAAATTGCATACATTCTTCTTCCCAAACTAGGACGCCACTTACCGCTACCTCGAAAACTGCCAAGTAAAGGTATAGCTGCTCGTTCGCCTTTAGAGTGTGCAGTAAAGGAAGGCTCGATAGGTATCGTTTGAGTTCTTCTAAAGCCTGGTGGAAATTTGGGGTCCAAGAGAAGTTGTTGTTCTTCTTTAATAATGAGAAGAATCAATGGCTTTTGTCTGACGACCTTTAAATAAACTGGCCCAACGCGATTATCCGCCCAGTCGACCTTTATACTGCCTTGATATTGTCAACTATGGTGATATCTTCTGTGGATTTTATCTTTTTCATGTTGATCTCTATTCCTCGGTTGGATACCATGAAACCGAGGAACTTTCCCGAGCCAACCCCAAAGGAAAACTTCTCCGAATTCAGCTTCATGTTGTATTTCCTCAATATGTCGAAGGTTTCCTGCAAATGCTTTAAATGGTCCTCTACTTGCAAGGACTTAACTAACATATCATCAATACAGACTTCCATTGATTTTCCTATTTTTTCTTCAAACATCCGGTTAACTAAGCGTTGATATGTGGCACCGACATTTTTTAGCCCAAACAGCATTACGTTTTAACAGTAGGTACCGAATTTTGTTACAAAATAAAATAAGTCTTTTCTTGGTCGCCTAGGTCTATCTAAATTTGGTTGTACCCGAAATAGGCATCGAGAAAACTTAGTATCTCGTGCCCGACCGTCGCATCGATCATTCGGTCGATGTTAGGCAAAGGAAATGAATCCTTTCGACATGCCTTGTTTAGGTCCTTATAATCCACACACGTTCTAAATTTTTTTCCCTTTTTAGGCATGATCACTACGTTAGCTAGCCAATCTGGGTGTTTAAGTTCTCGAAAGGAACCTATTTTCATAAGTTTAGATACCTCGTCTTTGATGAATACGTGTTTGATCTCGGACTGTAGCCTCCTCTTCTGTTTGACCGGGTGGGATTTTGGATCTATGTTCAATTTGTGAGTTGTCACCTCTGGTAGGATCCCTGTCATATCTAAATGGGACTAGGCAAAACAATCAGCATTAGCTTTAAGGAAATCAATAAGTTTTTTCTTGAGCTCGGGAGTTAACCTCGTGCCTAGGTATACCTTTCTATCCGATAGGTAATCAATCAATATGAAATGCTCCTCGATTGTTGATTTGGTGGCGTCGGTATCATGGGGTGATATAAAGGACGTCGGTATCATGGGGTATCATCTTCCTCATTTGATGCGTGCTCCTCCTGTCTTCCCAACCCGGTCAGGGTCGGGCTCGCTGATTGCTATTTGGTTTCTTTCTCTTCGACTAGTCCCCTACTTTTTGATGTTGAGACCGCAGGCACCGGGGCCACTTCCTTGACACGAACATCTCTTTTGTGGCCGGTTGTTTCTGTCGAAACCGTTTTTATTCACCAGGCCTTGGTTGCTAGGTCTTTGGTTGTTTCTCCTCTCGTTCTTAGTTAGGTGGCGACCGGGTCCATTTCCCCTTCTGTCCGATCTGTATGGCTGACACCGATCTCGAACCGGCCTTGGCTCCTGGTCCATAATTTTTCTAGATTTGTCGCTCGCCTTGTTGAGCTAAACAGACGCCGAGGGGTCCCCCAACTTGTCATCCTCGACTCTAATCTTTGAGTGATACTTGTTATGGACATCGAGCAAAGTAACTGTCGGGTACTCCACCAAGTTTTGCTTCAATTGGTGAGAAGCAATGTAATTCAGGGGGTTGAGCCCTTGAGGGAACACCTGAACAGCCCAATCATCTGCGACTGGGGGCAGGTCCATTCACTCCATCTTGAACCTCGACACAAACTCCCTAAGCATCCCGTTGTCTCTTTGCTTGACTTTGAAGAGGTCTTTCCTCGTGTCGACCTTGATTGCAACGACATGGGCTATAACGAAGGTATCTGCAATCATAGCGAAGGAATCAATATAATTCGGGGCTAAGTTATGGTACCATATCATTGCTCCTTTGGACAAGGTCTCCCCAAACATAACACTGACTCAATCTCATCGTCTTCTAGGTCGTTGCCTTTTATTGCACACGTATAGAAGGTTACATGCTCATTTGGATCTATTGGCCCGTTATAACTGGGAATATCAGGCATTCAAATCTCTTTGGAATTGGATTCGGTGCTGCACTCGGGGGGAAAGGCTTTTGAATAAATTTTTTGGAATCCGGCACTTTCAATATTGGAGGAGCTACGAGGATCTGATCGACCCTCGAATTGTAAGTTTTCACCTTCTTGTCATTTGCCTCTATCTTTTTTCTCACCGGACTCTACCCGCTTTGTTAGCGCTTCGACCATTTTCATCACCTTGGAAGTTTCCCCGGGCCCGAACTCATTCAGTTCCACGACTCATCTCTTCAAGCGTTTTCTCTAACCCGCTCAGGCTCGGTCTTTCTGGGCATGACTTTGGGTCTGCAGCTGTGCTATTGCCGCTTGCTGAGCTTGCAATATTTCGAGAATCAATCGTAAGCTGACTCCATCGCCTTCCCCTTCGGGTGCTTCCCTAGCCGATGGCTGGGTTGCCATGCGAATGCTATTTTCGGGATCAGTTGGCGGGTTGATGTTGATGGCAATATGTGAGTTAGCGTCGACTGGGTCAGCGCTTGGGACACCATTAGGATCAACAAGGGGGTACGTCATTGCTGGGTACCACATTATTGTTTTCATCATGGTGGCTTGACTCGATATCAACGTTCAAGTGAGCAGACTGAGAATTTGACATTTTTGGATTAACCTGAAATCAAACTTCAACGAGCAAGTATAAAATAGGGTGTGGTATGGAGATTCGTATTAAATCACCACTATTATCCTTAGCCCTACGGTAGGTGCCAAACTGTTTACCCTTAAAATGAGTAACAATTGAATTTATACGCGGTTAAAAGATATGTGATTTAATTTAACATGAATGAACTATGAACAATAAATAATTGAATTAAAAGAAATCAAAGCGGTCAAACTGAAGGTAATGGATGAACAAGTTTATCTTTTTAATGGATGTTTGGGAATTGGTCCTTATTTCGTCCTCGGAACGAGCTCGGTTATCACTTAATGAACAAACAACTGAAGAACAATTTGAACAATAGATAAAGGACAAAATTTATCTTTTATTGGTTTGATATGCGTGCCAACAATAGTTTTAAAATGAAAAGGTTCTCCCCTTTATATAGCAGGAGAATTTCAATCCTAGTACAAGTTTAAATAAAGTAAAATATCTTCTTCTTCCGGTAAACGTTGATGTGCAGGTAATAGGTAAGCCTAACATTTGATACAACTGAACATATATAATAAACAAGATATTAAACATCAGTCTGAATAACTCATAACTTCCGAAAGACAGAATCTTAACAATACACTTCCCAAGAACGGTAGAATAGAGTCATAAGCGCTACAGAGTAAGCTAAAGTGTCTAGTACAACATTTATCTGAATGAACAATACAACAACAATAAAAGTAAAGGAAGGCGAGGCCTGCGGACGTGGAGCAGGTATACCTTGAAGTTTCCAAAGCAACAACTCAAATCAGCTCTAGCGTCCGGCATGGGTAGACGTACCTGGATCTGTACAAAAATTATACAGAAGCATAGTATGAGTACACCATAACGGTACCCAGTAAGTATCAAGCCTAACCTCGGTAGAGTAGTTACGAGGCTAGGTCAAGACACCTACTAGGATATAAATAAACAATATAAAAATGTAATAAGGGTAAATAAGGGAAAATGGAGAAATGATTGATACGAAATAAGGTAATAACATGAATTAATACCGAAAATTAAACATGGAGTTAACGTAAAAGAAGCAGCCGAAGAGAACCATAATGATCATGTACGGACAACAACTACTAGAACAAGGAGAAACAATATAACAATAAACATTCCCGCTAAAGCTCTTTCTAACATGAGATAAACAACAAATAACACAACGAGGTACCGCTCGTGTACAATAAGAATCCTCACCGAGGTACCGCCTCGCATACATCATGAATCACAACTGAGGTACCGCCTCGTATTCACATTTCTCAATTTCAATCACAATCTTTCCTTATACTACTGCGTGAGCCTTACAATTGAAATAGGTTTTGAAAACAGTTTTCAGAAAATAGCTATATTCGGCTTCGTAGTTAGTCAATTTTATGATGCCACATGGCTTCATGTAGTTCCTCTACAAGCAACACGCACATAAGTCCCACCTTATACTGCCGCATGCACGTCAGTATCATATCACAATAATAACTCGCACCACAAATGCCCATATATCACAACTTGCCAACAATCAAGAATATCAATGTTTCTACAACAATAGCCCACGGCTCCACCACAATGTGTACATGAATATCAACAATAACAATGAATGTAAAATTCTCAACAAGAAAGGTATCTTAAAAATTATCAGCTTCGCTTCAGAATGATATGGCTTCTACAACTTCAACACCAATAACTCAACAACAAGAAAGATAATGTGTACTACGAATCGAATGTAAATAACTCAAAATGGAAGGAATAACACGACTTTAAATGAGAATAATAGCAACCAAAGAGAAATAATAAAAATAACTTCAAATAATGGAAATTAACAATAAACGAGATAACACGTACAATGACTTCAAGAAATGATAATCATGAATGAAAGAGATGACATATATCATATAAAGGCAACAACTTCAACTAAGGTATGAGAGTAATTTATCAAGTAGGATGTGGAACAAGTGTTAAACAGTCCATTAAGGCGGGTAAGGATAGACTAACACAAATAGGAATAGATTGTTCATGAGAATTTAGAACATGATATGGCATTTCAATTAAAGCATGAAAATAGTCTAAGTAGCCTAAACCGGTCAAATACCAAGTACAACCCGTGTACCCACTCGTCATCTTGCGTACACGGCTTTCACATAGCACAAAATAAATCAATCAATACCAATCCTAAGGGGTAGTTCCCCCCCTCCCCCCGGCAAAGTTAAGCAAGATACTTGCCTCAATTAGGCCAATTCAACACTCAAAAATAGCTTTTCCCTTATAATTTTCCTTCACACGGCTCAAACCTAACCAAAATCGACTTAATATCATCAAACAATGCTAGGAAAATGAATTTTAATAGATAAAGCTAAGATCTTTATGCTTTTTCCAAAAAGTCAACTTGGGGCCCGCCCGGTTAAAACCCGGGTCCAAAGGTAGATTCCGACTTTCCATGACCCCACAAGTTAATATATGTGATTAATTTCAAAATCTGAGTCCAAATCGACTCTCAAAATTTAATTTCTTATTTTACAGAAACTCAACAAGGTTTCACAAATATTCACTTTGATTTACATGATTTTGATGTTAAAATCTAAGCTATGTTGATGGAATATAATTAGAAAGAGATTAGAATCACTTACCCAAAGTTTGTACGTAAAAATACCTCTCCAAATTGCCTCATACTGAGTCTAGGATTCAAAAATATGAAAATGAGACTAAAACTCCCGTCCCCTCAGCCCTTTAGCCAGCTGCAAATGTCGCATTTGCGACACATGCGAACCCTCACAATTGCGGACCAGAGCTCGCATTTGCGAACCCTGACAACCTCAGTGTTCATCGTAATTGCGACAAAAGGCATCATAATTACGAACTAGCCACTATCGCAAAAGCGAATTTTTTTTGCAAATGCGAATAGAGCTGGAATCCTGTTAGCTTCAGAAATGTGAAGGGGGAGTCGCATTTGCAACATCTGACCCCCTATTGTCACCTTTGCAATTGCGAGGCTAGTGCTCGCAATTGCGATAACAGAGCACCAACACACCAGCAGTCCAATTTCAGTTCAAAACCATTTCAAAACATGTACGGAACTCACCCGAACCCTCCGGGCTCCAAGCCAAACATCCACACAAGTCTAAAAACATCATACGAACTCGCTCGTGCTCAAAACACAAAAATAGCATCTAAAACTACGAACTGAACTCTAAAATGCACGAATTTCAAAGTAAGGTTCAAAATTTTTAGAATCACAATTAAACGTCCGAATCTTATCAATTCAACTCCAAATGATACCAAATTTTGTAGACAAGTTCTAACTACCATAACAGACCTATTTCATGTCCCAAAATCAAATTTTGGGCTCGATAGCTAAAAGTCAACCTGTGATCAAACCTTTCAACTTCAAATTGTCAAATTTTGGCAAATCAACATAAATCAACTTACGGACTTCCAAAATCAATTCTGGGCATACGACCAAGTCTGAAATCACAATACGAAGCTATCGGAGCCATAAAAACACAGTTTCAGGTCATTTTCACAAAAGTCAAAGTTTGTTAAACACTTTCTAATTTAAACTTCTAAGTCAAGAATCAAGGGTCCAAATTAACCTGAAAGCTTTCTGGAACGAAACTAACCAGCCCCGCAAGTCATAAAATCATAAACACACATATGTGAAGCATGAAAAGGGGTAACGGGGCGGAAATTACACAAAACGGCCGATCTGGTCGTTACATTCTCCCCATCTTAAAACAAACGTTCGTCCTCGAACATGCACATACCTGAAGTGGTAAATAGATAATGGTAACGACTCCACATGTCGTGCTTGGTCTCCCAGGTCGCCTCCTCGACCTGATGACCCCTCCATTGAACCTTTACTGAAGCGATATTCTTAGATCTCAACTTCCGGGCCTGTCTGTCTAAGATAGTCACAGGTTCCTTAATATAAGTCAAATCCTCATCCAATTGGATTGTGCTAAAGTCTAGAACATGAGACGGATTCGCCATAATACTTCCGGAGTATAGAAACATGGAACATCAGATGAACCACAGATAAACTAGGTGGCAATGCAAGCTTGTAGGCCACCTTCCCAATCCTCTCAAGGATCTCAAAGGTCCGATATACCTAGGGCTCAACTTGCCCTTCTTCTCAAACCTCGTCACACCCTTTATGGGTGAAATCTAGAGAAAGACTCGTTCTCCAACCATGAATGCAACATCGCAAATCTTCCGATCCGCATAACTCTTCTGTCTAGATTAGGTAAGCCGGTCTTGGATCATCTTGACTTTTTCTAAAGCATCTCGAACAAAATCTATGCCCAATAACTTAGCCTCTCCTGACTCAAACCAACCAACTAGAGAACAACATCGTATCCCATATAGGGCCTCATAAGGAGCCATCTGAATACTCGTTTGGTAGCTGTTGTTGTATAAAAACTCCGCAAGTGGTAAGAACTGATCCCAAGAACCCCCGAAATCCATAACACATGCATGAAGCATATCATCCTATATCTGAATGGTGCGCTCGGACTGTCCGTCCATATGAGGGTGAAATGTTGTATTCAACTCAACACATGTGCCTAGCGCACACTGTACAACTCTCTAGAAACACGATGTGAACTACGTACCCCCGGTCAGAGATGATAGGTACTGGTACGCCATGATGTCGGACAATCTCATGGCTATAAACCTAAGTCAGCTGCTATGAAGAATAGGTAGTCACTACCGGAATGAAATGAGCCGACTTGGTCAACCTGACCACAATCACCCATAAAACGTCAAATTTCTTCTGAGTTCGTGGGAGCCCAACAACGAAGTCCATGGTGACACGCTCCCATTTCCACTTGGGAATCTCAAGCCGTTGAAGAAAATAGGCCGCTGATGCTCATACTTCACCTACTGACATTTAGGCACTATGCTACATACTCCACTATGTCCTTCTTCATTCTCCTCTACCAATTGTGCTGCCTCAAATCCTGATACATATTAGCGGCACCCGCATGAATAGAGTACCGTGACCTGTGGGCCTTATGAAGAATCAAATCACGCAACCCATCCACATTGGGCACACATAATTGGCCCTGTATTCGCAACACACCGTCTTCTCTGATAGTAACTTCCTTGGCATCGTCGTGTTCTTAAGGACAAGAAAATGGGGGTCATCACACTGACACTCTCTGATATGATCATATAAGGTTGACTGAGAAACCAAGCAAGCAAGAACTCGACTGGGGTCCAAAACATCCAATCTAACAAACTGGTTGGCTAAGGCCTGAACCTCCAATACTAATGGCCTCTCCACATATGCTAAACTGCCAAAACTCTTCGCCTTTCGACTCAAGGCGTTGGCCATCACATTGGCCTTCCTGGGATGATATAGAATGGTAATATTCCCAAGAAACTCTAAGCATCTCCGCTGCCGCAAATTAAGATTTTTTTTGTTTGAATAGATGTTGTAGACTCCGGTGGTCGGTAAAGACCTCACAAGGGACACCGTACAAATAATGCCACCAGATCTTCACTGCATGAACAATGGCTGCCAACTCTACGTCGTGGATTGGATAATTCTTCTCATGGCTCTTCAGCTTCTGGGACGCGTAGGCAATCACCCAACCGTCTTGCATCAACACAGCACTAAGGCAACACGTGACACATCACAGTACACAGTATAAGACCCCGAGCCTGTAGGCAACACCAATACTGGGGCTGTAGTCAAAGTAGTCGTGAGTTTTTGAAAGATCGCCTCGCACTCCTCGGACCATATGAAAGGAGCACCCTTCTGGGTCAATCTGGTCATAGTTGCAAAAATAGATGAGAAACCCTCTACGAAACAACGATAATACCCGGCCAAACCAAGAAAACTCCGGATCTCAGTGGTTGAAGACGGTCTGGGCCAATTCTACACTGCCTCAATCTTCTTTGGATCTACCTTTATCCCCTCACTCGACACCACATGACCCAAAAATGCCATCGAATCAAGCCAAAATTCACACTTTGAGGATTTTTCATACAACGTCTTCTCTCTCAAGGTCTAGAGCACGATCCTCAAATGTTGCTCATGATCTTCCCAACTGCGGGAGTACACCAAGATGTCGTCAATAAACACAATGACAAATGAATCAAGATAATGCTGGAATACACTGTTCATCAAGTGGATACCGAGTCCTAAAGGCAGTCTTCGGAATATTCGGATCCTGAATCTTCAGTTGATAACCTGACCGTAAATCAATGTTTGAGAACACTCTGGCACCCTGTAGCTGATCAAATTAGTCATTAATGCGTGGAGATGAATACCTGTTCTTCACTGTAACCTTGTTAATCTATCGATAATCAATACACATGCGCATAGAGCCATCCTTTCGCTTCACAAATAAGACCGGAGCACTCCAAGGCGACACACTAGCCCTTATCAAGAAACTTCTGCAACTGCTCCTTTAACTCCTTCAACTCTACTAGGGCCATACAATATGGTGGAATAGAAATGGGCTGAGTGCCGGGAAATAAGTCAATACCAAAATCGATATCCCTATCGGGTGGCATGCCCGGAAGATCCACTAGAATACATTTGGGAAGTTTCTCACTATCAGAACAGACTCAATAGTAGGAGTCTCAGCACTGACATCTCTCACAAAGGCTAAATAAGCATCACACCCCTTCTCGACCATTAGCGGAGCCTTCAGAAATGACACAACCTTACGGGTAACATAATCCAATTCCCCCCTCCACTCTAACCGTGGCAAACCTGGCATAGCCAATGTCACAGTCTTGGCATGGCAATCCAGAATAGCATGATAGGGCAACAACCAGTCCATGCCCAAAATAACATCAAAGTCTACCATACTAAGTAATAATAAGTCAACTCTGGTCTCAAAATCATCAATAACAACTAAGCATGACCGATACACACGGTCCACAACAATAGAATCTCCCACAAACGTGAACACATAAATAGGAAAACTCAAAGAATGATATGATATATCTAAATACGGGGCAAAGTAAGAAGACACATATGAATAAGTGGATCCCGGATCAAATAAGACTGATAAATCTCTATAGCTAACCGGAACCATACCTGTAATGACTGCGTCTGAATCAACTGTCTCCGTCCTACCCGGAAAAGCATAGAATCTGGCCTAGCCTCCTCCTCTAGGGCGACCTCTAACCCTCCTCCCCCGTTCCTAACCCCTGGCTGGCTGTGCAGGTGGTGTGGCAACTGAGGTAGCGATCATAGCTTGAGAAGTCTATGGGCCTAACTGAATCCGTGGAGCCTGAGTGGCCCGTGGATGTGCACCCCTCCTGACTTTAGGGCAATCTCTAACTATGTGGCAGGTATCACCACACTCAAAGCAAGCTCTCGATGGGCGTGGCTGCTGGGACTGTCTCGGGCTTGGTTAGCTGGACCAATCGCTGAAGGCACCCCGTGTAGGAGGTGAACTAGAAAGTGGTTTAACAAAGTGTGCAACCTGAGACCTCGGAACACCGAAGCACCAGTAGAAGCTGGGATTGCTAAGTAAATTGGACGACTCACATAACCTCTACTGTGACGGGTTGTAGCTGTAGTGTGGCCACCACTAAATCCTCTAGTACCTCGAGGCCTTCCTGTCCCCCCTCTCACGGTCCTACATACCTTCCAATCTCCGTGCAATCTTTATCACCTACTATTATGGGGTATATGTCTCCAACTCTCAGGCTATGCTGAATCTAATACCATGTTGAGCTGTCACGACCCAAAATCCCAACCCGGTCGTGATGGCGCCTCTCGTGGGGACAAGGCAAGCCAAACCAATCCCGTTTGCGTTCAATCAATTAAATGACGCAATTTGAAAACAAGAACATGTTAATAATTAAAATGAGTCGGGAATATATATATATATATACGTAAGAAGTACCATCCCGACTACAGCCCTCAGATCGGGGTATCACAAAGTCATGAGCCACTAGAGAAGACCTACTGATAATATATCTATTACAATATCTTAAGTACAATGTTTGAGGGAAGCAAAATCAACAAAAGAAAAGAGTTACGGAGCTGCTGACGCAAGCAGCTACCTCGTAATCTCAGAAGCTCCGGTCCAACAGTAGTAATTAGTACCTCTGAGCAGGACCGCTAACGCCTGAATCTGCACACAAGGTGCAGGGAGTAAAGTGAGTACTTCCAACTCAGTGAGTAATAAATATAAATGAGAACTGAA
>MCJB01026487.1:120595-214332 GCA_002018475.1 Nicotiana obtusifolia | reverse complement strand
TTAACAAAAAACTTAGATAAATATTGGGTAAGCATCTACAAACTAAATTTGTTTTTCCTGAGTAGTTGCTGAGAACGAACAACTGAGCAGAGAGAGAGAGAGAGAGAACCGAGCAGCAGTTCTTGGGGCTTTTTCAACTGAGAGTCGCGGTGGTCGCCGGTTCGGAGAAGAAGGTGATCAGAGAGAAACGAGGGAGATCAGAGAGAAGAAGAGACGGAAGTTGTTGGGAGTACTTTGGAATGTGTTTCTGAAATAAATTGTGGGGGTATTTTAACTGATGGGCCTTTCTGTAATTTTAAAGAGATTATAAGTTTTATAAATTATAATCCAGCCCCAAATTAAACTAATCAGCTTTTTAAAATTGAGTTTGACTTGGACGGTCAAAAAAGTCACCGTTTCTAATTAGGTGACTTTTTTGTCACCACAAGTTAAATCTTCCCACAACCTTTGTCGCGGCGGCACCACCACTACCTCTATCGCGGCGGCGCCACCACCAAACCCCATCAAACTTACATTGTCTTCTTTCCCTCACTTCCCCCTTTTCATATCCAGACCCCAAATGCTCAAACTCCCTCTCAATCTTCACGAATCTAGCAAAAATTGAAACCCTAGTCGCCTCTTTTTCTCAAATTTGTGAAGTTCTAGATCGCCCCACGCTACAATACCTGCATCAACGGATAGAGCTGTTCAAGACCTACCTATTGATGTCAATCACACCCCAAAACTTCAGCGATAAATTTTTCGGCCACCTCCACTGCCGCCTCATCGTCGACCCGACACCTTACTGCCTCTCCGCGGCCTCCCGTTTCTCTCTTCACACTAGCCTCGAGTGAGGTTTTGTTGTCAATTTTCATCGAAACTAGCCTCCAATTCTCCGAAGTCATGGTTTCGATGAAAATCAACAATAGAAGCTTGATCGAGCCGTACCACTGTCCCGCTATGTCTCGCTGCCTAATCGTCGCTATGCCACCACTGTTCGGACACTCAAATTGGGTAAACTCGAACCTTAATGTTTTCCTCTATGTTTTGAATTTTCTGTTTCTCTGTCGTTTGTTTGTAGCCTTGTTGTAGTTTAAATTCTGTTTAGTGATCGTTTTAGTTAAATGTTCAATCTAATTTTTGATTTCATCGTCGTTTAACTTAATCGATTCTATTAGTTTGTCTCATTGCTAACATGTTTTTGTTTTGCTTTAAATAGTTAAGTTTGAATTATGTTTTTTAATTTCGCTTTAGTTTAAATTATTGACTTCTATTAAGGTCTTGACTAGTCAATACATATCTTTGCTTAATCTTTGAGTTCTGGTTCTCTTTGTTGGTTAATGGTTCGATTAGATAGTTGTTCTAGTTACTTGTTTTTGATTTGGTTTGAGTAAGTGGTTTGGTATTATTATTGATAAAATCTAGATGAGTTGATCATGATTTAGGGTACAAAATTATTTACTTTAACATCTAGGGTGGCTGAAAGTACTATTTTCCTCCATGCTTTTGCCATATTATGTTGTAGGACTGTCCTTTGCCACTTTGGACAGTCCTGGAGCAGTGTTTGATGAACAAAAGTCAGTCTTTCCGGACAGATTTTTGGTAAATCAAAAGCTGTCCAAAAATGACTTTGTTTGCTTACTTAAGAGCTGCTCCTTTCATATTTTAACACAAAAAAAAAAAAAAACAACAACTTAGACACCATCTTTTTAAACTCTAAGAAAAAAGGACTTGGAAGAAAAAATCATCATTTGAACCCTCAGAGTGAGTTGAAAACCTGAAAGTCTTGGAGTAATTTCTCTTTGAGCAAAACCTTTCAAAATAATAAGGTTTGTAAAGTTAGTTCTACGCTTCTTTACTGTCTGAAATGGTTGGGACTCAAGGTCTATTTCTCTGTCATTTTCTCGGGTTGCAAGGTGCTGTTTGTTGCTGTTTTCTGCTGTCATTGCTACTGGATTTCAGTTTATATCGTTGTTTCTCTGTAACGTAGGTAAGCCTTAAACCTCTGTAATACCGATTTTTCAATATTAATGAACATGACATATATTTTTAGCATGTTCTAGTGTTGTTTAGTTAAAAGAAAATAGACGAATATTGATTGGTTGTTTCTGTGATTATGTCTTATGTCCTAAACAGATTTATGTGCTAAAATGTGGATATTTGGTTCATTTTTATTTGCTTAAGTTAAGTTGTCACTTTGAAAAAAAGAATAGTTCAAAGATTCTACTTTTACTGTTAGCAAGTTAAAGTGATTTCTCTTTTCTTTGTAAATATTGGATTTGTAGTCAGGTTCTTTATCTATAATGATCTCGTGCTTATTTATATTTTCAAGTTGAGCTTGATCCGTGGGGGTGAAAGAGTATAGCTTTTCATTTCTCAAGTTGTTACTTGGTTTCTTGTACTTAAAATTTTTCTTTTAATGATTAAATAAGTATCCATACTCATACTAAATGGCTGAAGTATTTAGTATAAGGGCAAGTTGTCTTTTAAAAATGATACTTTAATTGTTGTCATCAATTTTTTTTTTAGTTGAACGAACGAAAAAATAAAAAAATCTAAGGTCATGTGTGTTGAGTTTATTAAGAATGTAAGCCCTGCAAGTTGGTGTTCAAGTTCAAAAAATTCATGGTGCATATGTTAGTTCATTGTCTAAACTAAAATCAAAGTTAGCTACTCTCTTAGTGACAAAAATGATATTTCCCTTCATGGTTAGTCTGGTAGCGTTTCTTTCCCTGTGAAGTGTTTAAATCTTTTATTTTTGGATTTCTTTAGTATTTTTTTGTTTTTGTTTTTATTTTCTTTATTTGGAAGAACCATTGTTGGATTTTTCTTTAAAAAAAATAAAAAATGTACGTACATGAGAAACTCTTGTCTTTTGATTTTCAATCCCATCAAATCAGTAAAAAAAGTGGCTCATTAGGTTGTTGGCTTGTTTTCTATAAATAAATAAATTAATTAATTAAATACTTTCCTTTTGCCATGAACACTAGCATCAATTTAAGTTGCTGGAATTTTCTTCCTGGGCTGTGAAAAAATTGAATTAGTTGGGCCGTATGCTTGGCCCAAGTATTGTTCCAAGACCATGAGTAGTTAACTCAAATACCAACAGATTCACAAGTGGGTGAGCAGCCCATAAGTCAAGAGAGTGACCTAATGCCATTACAATAGCCAAATCTCTAAAGTAGCTCATTCTTGAAACTAATAAAAGCAGGCCAAATTTTTAAATACCTTGGTTGTTTGCATAATTAATTTTCAATAAAAAAATAAATTTTTTATTTATTTATATTATTATAAAAGCATGAATACAATGTCGGTTTATAAAAATAACCTTATAATATTAAGCATAATAACTCATAATAAAAGGACATAAGCGGAATTCTAGATATTATCCTTATAATCCGATTAGTTTTAGGATATAATACTATACGTTAGGAATCCTACATGATTACCTTTAGGAATCCTATTGGTATAGTAACTTTTCGGCTGTCTAATTCATATAAAATTGAACAAGTAAATATTTTTAGTCATGTAATCCTATTACTTTTAGGATATACTTCTTAAAAGTTCCTATTACTAATCTAATTTGAAAATGTATTATAATGTTCTATTACTAATTTAATTTGAGAATGTATTATATTATCCAAATCCACTTAGAAAAAGGAGAACCTATATTATTATAAAAGCGTAAAATATTAATATACCAAAATAGCCCTAAAATTTTAAACAAAAGAACTCATAAGGAAAGGGCATAATTGCAATAAATTAGTTTTTGGTCTACAATACCTTCTATGCTAATATTTAATATTTAATATTTTAAATTAATACACTTTGTCAATTAAATTCTTATTAGAAATATGTAGTAAGGTTTAATAAAATTAGTTTCATCAGAATCCTCCGTATTGGCAATGCGTTACCACTCTATACTGTCCAATACCAAGAAATAAATATTAAGTGGACTGCATAAAGAGTTGATATTGAGAAAAAAAATAACCAACGATAATATATTTTATATTATATTTAAACTATTTTCCTACTCAAATAATATTTTTTATTAATTTTTCGTGGAAAAATAAAAAAATCTAAAAATACCCAATTATTAAACAACAACTAAGAAAATATTTAAGAATAAAATGTGTGAGAAAGAGAAAAAAAATAGTTGGTAAGAGTCAATACCACTAATGATTCTATAGACATAAAGATCTAAAAGTGAAATGTCATATAAATTTTTTACTCTTTGAAAATAAAATTTATGGTAGATAAAATTATAATTAAGATTAAATATTCAAAATAAGAGATGAACTAATATTAAGATCTGAAAGAACATAGAATAAATTATTTTTATGTTAAAATTAAATGATTAAATATTTTAATTAATTATTTAGCAAGATAATCATATTCAATTATTTTTCAAATTCATCACATGAGTAAAATTCTTATTCAATAAAATTTTTTTTAGGGTACATAAATTTATTCCATAAAAAGAGCGTTAGAACACAAAGTAAAAAGGTTAATATATTATTAAGAATCAAAATGCTATACAAGTGTTTGAGGAAGCACAATCAAAGTTAAATCCTCAACAAGAACAAGCTTTCAATACTATTTATAAAGAACCGACTCTGCTATAACGGGATTATTCTTTGTAGATGCCTCCGGCGAAATCGAAATAACATTTCTATGTCATGCATTACTTGCAAATATCATAACAAGAGGCATGATAATGTTAGCAATAATAGCAAATGGTGTACCAACAACAATTTTATTGTGAGGCCGCCCACTTTAAATTTGATATACCTCTTCAAACAAGTTGAATAATCATCAAAAATATATCAAAGTAGAGCAATGATGCTAAATTTATTAGGAAAGCAAAATTGATAATATAAGATGAAGTACTTATTGCTAAGTGTCAAACAGAGTTCTAGAGATATATTGGATATTGATGAACCGCTTGGTGAAAAAATTATTAATTTGGGAGGTAATTTATGTCAAATATTACCAGTAGTTCCAAAATCGACAAAAGCAGAGATAGTAAAAGCTAGCTTGCCAAAGTTATACTTCTGGCTTCAAATGAAAAAGATTCAACTGACAAGAAATATAAAGTAAGAACAGATCCAGTATTCAGTGTCTTCTGGCTTCATGTAGGAAACGAATAAGAGCATCCAATAAAAGATGATTTGGTTCTTCCGGAACACTTGGTTATCGATCCCAATGGTAGTAGTAGTGCATTTAATAAGAGAAATATTTCTATAATTATATTAAAACGCAATTTGTGCAAATCACATGATAGAATTAAAAAGACATCTTAGCTAGCAGAAATGAATATGTTGATTGCAAAATTTTATAGTAAGAACAAAATGTTTTCCTGTTTTCGACTCAGCAGAAAATCAGAATAATAACTACTACCAAGAAGAATACTTAAATACTTTAATACCAAACAGCCTTCTACCATACATGTTTGTTTTCAAGTTTATTATTTCTTATGCATGTTAGTGTCACCGTATATATAATAGACTAAGTTGATCTTCCATTGTATATAGGTTGATTTTGAAGAATAATATGCTCGTCATGCTACTGAAAAACTTAAATATGCCGAATAGCTTATGTAATAACACACAAATGGTATATAGAAGTTTTAACAATAACGTCATAAATGCAAAAATTATGATATTGATCAATGTGCTTCTAAGTATATTCCTATCCCTGAATTCAACTTTCGTCTTCTGAAACTAATTAAGGAATATCCTTTTAAATTTGTGAAGATAATTTTAGCACGTTTATGTTTTGCAAATATAATGAATAAAACACAAGGACAAACATCCTAAATATTGGACTATATTTACCGCAATATATTTTCTTGCACGAACAATTATATGTTGCACTTTCAAGAGGGATATCAAGATCGACAACAAGAGTCCTGGTTAAGGCAGAGCAACCAATGCGTTAGGAGGAAACGTACACAAAAAAGTATTGTCCACAAAGAAGTGTTCGTTAAGATACCATCACATTAAATACTTATAAACTATAATACATAATTATCTAACTAACATAACAAAATTGATCATTGTGTAAGTTTTGATGATGTCCTTTTATTTAAATTCATGTATTATGCTAATATAATAATATTTTTGGGTATTTAAATGATTGTTGTATTATTATACATAAATTTTTTTCATTAATTAAATTTTATCGTTCCTTCATATAAATAAAATGTTTAAATCATCACGTGCCATTATTAACGTGCAATACACGTCCATAGATACTAGTTATTTAGAATAACCTAATCACTTTTAATAACTAATTTAAACCTTAGGGCAACTTATAGGCACGCTTTAACTTTTTCATTCACGAGCTCTCTTGCGTAGCATGATGTTTAACATTCATTAAATTAATTCAATAATCTCATACCATATTCAATTGCTTTAATAATTCCTAAATTACTTAATCCTCGGGGAATGCCTTATACCTTCTCCCCCGGAATGCCTTACACCTTCTACCCGGTCAACATAATTCCTTATCCGGACTTTATTTTCGCAGTCCAATAATAATACAGTCAAACTTTTATTTAACTATAATTCAAATAAAAGGTGACTTGGAACACCCAACAAATCAATTCCAAGTGGCGAATCTGAACAATAAAATAATCCATATTTCAAAATTGTTGCTTAAATTTCAAAAACTCTTTAACCCACAACAATTCAAAATACATATCTTTTTTTTGGGGGGGGAAGAAAAAGGGTGTGACAGCTTTGACGACTCTGCTCGGAAACATTCAAGAATTCGAGCTTGTACATGTTGACTTTTATTTGGCTTTATTAATTTGGTATATACTGTGATTATTTGGGCCTAATGTGCTACTTGTCTGTTTTTTATCGCTTTGATATTGTTGAATTGCACATTAAACTGTCTTCTCACACACCCCCTCTGAGTCTTCTTGGAATTAGAATTGGGCATTTGCTTGACATAGCCCACGTTCTTTGAGATAGCCGAGGTGCTCGCAACCGGGTGAAGGATTTTAGTAACACATGTTTTAGGCGGGGAGCACCACCAGCTAAGTCGGAAAGTAATGCTATCGGTACGCTGACCCCCCTCGGCTCGAGTTGTCCGCTCGAGTAAGCCAGTCTAGATACATTCTCCACCAAGAATTAAACCTAGGAAAACAAATCCTCATGCCGGATATCCCTAGTAGGTTCGCATTATTTGCATCATGTGCATTTGACTTAGCAGCGGTCAGCACAGGGGCCAGGTTCTGTTTTAGGACAAGTACCTGTTGAGACTATTATGTTCATGTTATGTGGTACCTGTTATATTATTTGGGAGGCTTGCATGTTGACCGGCTTTAGAGTGGATCAGTTTAATGAACAGAGAGAAATAAAGAACTTGCTCCTGATTTTTGTACAAATGTCTGTTTTAAAATACAAAAAGTATGGTGCTAAAGATTAATTTTCATAAAAAATCAAAAAGAGAAAAATAGTCGGTTTTATCGAACTACGCGGGTCTGATTCTCACTACACGGTGAGGTATGTTGGCAACCTCCATCGGGTTCGGCCAACATTTTATCCAAAAAAAAAGGGAAGCATAAAAATTACGTATGTTCATAAAATTTTCGAAAAAAATTTAAAAAATTTGCTATTTTTGGTCAGCTTTTACTGTTTTGCCCTCATATCTGGTCGTTTTTGCTGAGCAGCGTTAAGATTTTTCTCGGAAGTGCTAAAAGGCTATTTTTGTAAATAAATAGCTACTTTGTCCATTTTTTTTTGCTTTTTACCATTTTGCCTTTATGTCCGGCCATTTTCGCCGATACAACCTTAAATCTTCCACGGAAGTGCTGAAAGACTCTTTTTGTAAAAATGATAATTTCGTCTGTTTTGTCCGCTTTTTACTGTGTTGCCTTTGTATCGGGCCGTTTTTGCCGAGACAACCTTAAAATCTTCTTCGGAAGTGCTGAAGGGTCGTTTTTGTAAAAATAGTTACTTTGTCTATTTTTTTTCTTTTTACCATTTTGCCCTTATGTCTACCCATATTTGCCAAAGACAACCTTTAAACCATCTACGGAAATACCGAAAGGCTATTTTCATAAAATAGCCATTTTATCTAGTTTTGTCTGGTCATATTTGCCGAGACAACCTTTAAACCTCTCGTGGGAGTACCGAAAGGCCGTTTTCGTAATAATAGCCATTTTATTTATATATTCTACTTTTTGTTATTTTGTCCCTATGTTTGACCGTTTTTGTCGAGGAATCCTTTAAGCTTTCCAAGGAAGTATCAAGGGGTCGTTTTCTTAATAATAGCCATTTTTTTTACTTTTATCATTTGTCCAGTAATTTCAATAAGTAATAATGAAAAATAGATTGAGTTCTAAATTGGCGTTTTAAAGAAATGGAAGTTTCATATAGTTTAGGTAAGTCCTGATCCCTTTTTATCTTATTCTTAGGTTCACCATGAATTCTCCACAAAAAAGCAGTCATAAAAGGGTAAGGGACGAGACACATCCTATGTTCTTGATCAGAGATAAGACCCCGAGTAGTCTCTGTAATTAGTGGGCTAGTTCACCTCAAGTTCCTCACAAACATCATGGGAATTAAGCCTAACAGAGATTTAATCGAGGCCCTAGTGGGTTTTTGGGACGCCGTGAACAATGTCTTCAGGTTTAGAGATTGTGAAATGTTGCCCACATTGAAAGAATTAGGTGGGTTTATCGTATTGGGGAGAGACTTTCGCGGGAAAAAGCCTGCGGCTCCGAGAAAAGTTGGTGTGAACAACTTTTTGAAGAAGTTATGCCTCTGTCGAACTCCAATGGGTTGCTTGAACGAAGGTTGGGTTTCGTTAGAATATTTCTATGATAGATTTGGGGACGAGAAAGGATTTGAGAACTTCTAGGGCATATAATTCGTCAATCAATTGAGTTACGACGCGTGGAGGGAGTTGAGAATCTTCGCGTTTATGATATTATTTTTGGGGATCATGATCTTTCTAGAGTGTGGTGGGCGCATCAAAATTCGATTGGTTGCGGTAGTCTCGTTTTTGTAAAGTAGCGAAGGCCATACCATTCTTCCCATGATTCTGCGAGATATTTTTCGAGCTTTGACACGCTGCCAAGCAGGTGAAAAAAATTACTTCGAGGGATGCAACATTATGTTACAGATGTGGTTCATAGAGCACCTTTATCATCATCCAATAGTAGTAAATTTCAGTGATCATTAGCTGAATTACATTGGATGTCACCAAGACAAGGTCGCGAGTTGTAATCTTCCAAAGGGGGTGAAGGCCTGGCAGACATTACTTGGTTTATTGACTGTTGATAGAATCACTTGGAACTATTATTGCTTCCCTTCTACTAGGGTCATGCATATGTCAACGTATCGCCCATTCTTTATACTCATGGGCTTAAGAGGTTTCCAGATTACGTGCCCCTACGTGTCATGTGCCAATTAGGAAGAGAGCAAAAGAGGCCCCAGGTTGAGGACATGCGTCCATTTGTGTGGGATTTCAAGGGAGAGGAACTTCCAAGGGAGTCATATGCACAAAAGGTTTGGTTCGGTAGTTGATTTTCCGACTTGGACGAGATGGTATTTGATCATGAACGTTGGAAGGTAAACCTCGCGTACCTTGAGTGGTTTCACAATCAGGCTATCCTGGAGCAAAGGCCAGAAAGATCCATACGGAATACATTTGATTGGGAGAAGGAGATTGAGGCCAGAGTTAGAGAAACCGGAAGGGAAGTGACACAAGAGTACCAATACCGTATTGATGTTTTAGAAGAATATAAAGGCATTCTGGAGAAGGCCATGGACATACAACTGGCTGATTTTGAGCGGGAAAAGGCTCATTGGGCGCAAGAGAGGCGAGCACTCAAAGCTCAAATTATGCAGAAAAAAAGTGATCGTTACTTCTCAACAACAAGAAGAAAAAGAAGCCCAGTTCAAGGTGGTCCGTGATTATAAGCATAGAAGTTTTGCTCCATTAATCCAAGGGGTCAGATGGAGGGAGTTGAGTCAAGTAAGGAGCGCCAGATCGCCGAGCTTGAAATAGAAAGACATCACTGCCAAAATGTGATTGATCGATTAGAGAGGAGTCACTTGAAGTTCGGCGCTAGAGAGATATGGCCTTGGAGCGCGTGCATGATGCGCTGGATCTATACAAAACCCGTGGATAGCAAAATCAAGAGTTGCATTTGGCTCCTCGAGGTAGCCACATATACCTCACAAACATGCAGGAGTTTCCAAGGCATGACGCCTGAGTGATTTGCAGAAGTATCATTGAACGTCGCCCGTCACATATCCGCAAACTTAGAGAGGATATACCGCGATGTTGGGGGTCAGCCACATGAATAAGCACCTTGACTATAATGATGCTGGTGGATTCTTCTGCAGGGATTTGAGTCTTTTTATAGTCGGCAGTCCCTTTTGATCATTCCTTTGTTGTCATCGATTCTGTAAGAATCTTTTAGTGTTTTGAGTCTTGTTGTTTTTCCTTTTATTCTTAAAAGTCTAAGTCAAGTCCGGTCTTGTTTAATTGTTTGTCTTTTCAAGTTGTATTTTTATGTAATTTTTATTTTTGAGTCTTGTATCAAAAAAACAAGAGTCAAATAAAAGAAGAGAGAGTTGAAAATCAAAGAAAAAGATTTTGTTTTAGAAAAATTCGAAAATGAACCAAAAAGATTTTTGATTTTGTAAATAAATAAATAAAAACAACAGATGTTCATGTCCCTGAACTACATGATGATCTGATTCATGCGGCGACATGATACGTAGGCAACCTCCAAAAGGTTCGATCAAAATATTTTTCAACGACTATAAAATGAGGGATCAAAATAAAGTGAGTGATGAGAAAAGCAAAAGAGAGAGAGAGAGGAAAAAAAAAGAGCATCAATAAGGAACAACGTTATTAGCCGGAATGAAATATGAAGCCTTCAAAAAGCATGTAGAAATGGTGATAATGTTAAGAGCATGGCATACTACGTGTGATTCATCTGTAAATTACTTAACCCTAACACATTTGTTGTCTCTTATATAATAAGTTTAAGGTGGTTGGTTTGTGGTGAAACTGGCAACATATCATTACTTCACCAAATCTGAGGGAAAAGTAGCACTGACTAACAATGATGAAATCAAGTTGGTTAATGAAGACCCCTAGGGTCATTCAGTTGAGCAAGAGTCAAAGGAAGTAAGAAGATTGAAACAACAACTATCTGATGTGTATCAGGCTTGGGTCTCTGTTCAGCCTTCGCCTCAGGGTCCCTCAGAGGGAACTTCCACTATACCCCTGGCTACTCAACCATCGGTCTATGCAACTATCGATCACATTCTACCACCAGGGTAAGTGCCAAATTACAGCTTTCCTGCTGCCCTTGGTACCTTTAATGTGCGACCCCCAGCTGCACCGGTCAGGCACACCCCCTCGTCGTGTTTGGCGTGCCGGCATATATAATCCTGCCACCACCTCATGTGATTAGGCCAAAAAATGAGCCACCATCTCATGCTTATGATGGCCAATACTACTCTCCAAATATGGCTTTCAGGGTCTCGACGCCATACAATCAGACTCCTCAGTACGAGTCACCAGTAGAAATTGAAGTCACCAGTAGAAATTGAAAAGGCTGCCAAGACGGGTGAGCCAGATAAGATGGCCAGAAAAATAAAAAGTCTCGAGCAAAACATAGAGAACATACACGGACTAGGTGGTCACAAAAGTGTTTCATTCAGTGATATATGTATGTTCGCTCACATCCATTTGCCACAAGGGTTTAATACCTCGAAATTTGAGAAATATGATGGACACAGTTGACCCTATCGCCCACTTGAAAAGGTACTGCAACCAACTGAGGGGTGCAAGAGAAAAAGAAGAATTGTGGATGGCTTATTTTGGCGAGAACCTGGTGGGGGTAGCCTCTGAATGATTCATTGACTAAGATAGCTCCCACTGGCATGTTTGGGATAACATGGCCCAGGCCTTCGTCAAACAACTTCAGTACAACACTGATATTGCACCGGATTGCAATTCCCTGTCCAATAAAGAAAAGGCCGTTAGGGAGTATGCCATCAGGTGGAGGGAGAAGGCGGCTAGAGTTAAGCCACCCATGAATAACCACGAATTGATTACTATTTTTCTGGCGGCTCAAGATCCTAATTACTTCGAAAATATGATGTCCGCAATGGGTAGGCCTTTTGCAGAAGCGATAAAGATAGGGGAGATGGTCGAAAATGGCCTCAAGACTGCAAAATTGTAAGTCAAGCTCTCAAAGCCACCACCCAAGCAATCCAAAATGGGCCGGGAAGTTTGGCAAATAGAAAGAAGAGAGATGAAGTGTCCATGATGACTTTAGGATCCAGGGAAGTTCAAAGAGGGGTTTCACACCCTTATCTGCAAGTTCAGCAGGGGCAGTCTAGCTACCATCAACATTATTATCCCCCGCCAATTCCTCAATACTCTATGGGCCTACCATAGTACACAGTGTTTAATGCCCAGTTTTATGCTCGACCTCCCAATCAACAGGTACGGGCACCAGCTACAAAGATCCCCCTACCTCAGTAGCAAAGTTTTTGGGTACCCTACACTGCTAGTCCCAAGCAGGATTATGGTCGAGCAGAGGCTGTTGGAAAAATTCACTCCATAAGCCGAATCATATTCTAATCTATTCCAAAAGTTGAAGCAGATGGGCGTGATTGGACCCATTGCTCCCCACCATATGCATCCGGATTCACATGAATTTCAAGCAAATGCAAGATGTGAATATCATTCAGGTGCCCCAGGGTATAGCACTGATGACTGCTGGACTCTGAAAAGAGCCATAGAAAGACTCATCACCAAAAAGTTGATTGCTGTAACAAATGGTGAAGACCATCCTAATGTTAAGTTCGTTTCGTGGGAATGATTGGCTGAGATCAAGAATACAAGCCAGTTGGTCGAGCAGAAACAACAGTGGGAACAATTCAAGAAGGAACAGGATTGGAAGTATGTCCAAGCCGAGATGTGCCGTTGATTGTGAAAGGCGCCCAGAGCTCAGAGAAGGAAATTTTATTTGCTCCAAAAATCTTGAGGTTGGAAGCCCGCTCCAGTATTACAAGCCCAAGGTTGTATGTCCTGGGACGCCACCCTGTCATCAGGCAGAATTAAGGTGGTACAAAAGGTATAACAGAGCGGATCATAATAAAACCCGCCGTGCAACCCCGTGTGATAAACACGAAAACCATTCGTTGGAACTACAACAAAACTTTAATGACCTACAAAGGCAAGGAGATCATAGAAGAAGGGGAAACTGGAAGTTTGACTCGACCGGGGAGGTGTCACTCTTCAGCAGAGTTGAGGAAGGCCAAGTAAATTAGAGAAGGCCATACCAATAAAGAAACCACTCATTGAAGAAGAGGCTGAAGAGTTTTGAAAAAGATAAAACTTCAAGATTACTCAATTATTGATCAGTTGAGAAAGACTCCTGCTCAAATCTCTCTACTATCTCTGCTCATACATTCAGAAGAGAATGCTCGTGTACTAATCAAGATCCTGAACGAGGCACATGTCTCAAAGAAGACCACAATGAATCAGCTAGAGAAGATGATCAACAGATTTTTTTGAGGATAAAAGAATCTCCTTTACTGATGATGAACTCCCCGAGGAGGGAGCCAGGCACAATAGGGTTTTGCACCTGATTGTCAAATGTGAGGGGCACTATGTAAATCGAGTCATGGTTGATGGAGGCTCGAGTGTAGATGTATGGCCTCTCTCTACCTTGCAAAGCATGAAAATCAATACAGACATAATTCGACCCAGTAATGTTCGCATCCGGGCTTTCGATGGCTCAACAACAGACACCATTGGGGAGATCCACATCACCATGACAATTGGGTCGGTTTATTTTGTTATTATCTTTCAAGTAGTAGACATAGAAGGCCATGAATCCATATGGATCGAGCTGTGCCATCCACATTGCATCAGATGCTTAAATTCAAACATGACAGGTAAGAAATTAGTGTTCATGGAGAAGGCGATTCATCCATTTATAAAGACCCGTTAATCCCGTGTATTGAGACTAAGGAAGGGTATGATTCCATTGTCTATCAGGCTTTTGAAGTGGTTGTTGTGGACCATGTTGAGGAAGGAAAGCCCATTCTGTATCCTTGTCTTTCCACCGCATCTGTAATGGTGGCTGCACTTATGCTGATACAGGGTTATGAGCCAGGAAAGGCCCGGGGGCATCATTACAAGGAATTTCGGAACCCAATACTCCGTTCAGTAACAAGGGTTATTTTGGCTTAGGTTTTAGGCCAGGACAAGCAGATGAAGACAAAGCCAAGCACTGTAAAAGCATGGGTGGGTCTTGCAAAAACCGATCCCTCACATTTTCTACACTTTTGACAAACCACTTATGCTGAGACAGGGTTATAAACCAGGAAAAGGCCCGGGACATCATTACAAGGAATTTTGGAACCCATTTCTCCGTTCAGTAACAAAGGTACTTTTGGCTTAGGTTTCAAGCCAAGACAAGTAGACGAAGACAAAGACAAGCACCGCAAAAAGCATGGGTGGGTCTTGTTGAAACCGATCCCTCAAATTTTCTACACTTTTGTCAAGCCACGACTCCAAGAGGGTTAAAATTCCTCAGTGCATGAAAACATTGATGAAATTTATCATGGGCCCAGCCAGATGTTTTTTGAAGTGAATATGATCCAGGCTGGTGAAGGCACTAGTCGTGCCGATATGCAACTAATTGGCCCAGACACCATGCTCAACAACTAGGAAGCAATTCCTCTCCCACAAGGAATGAGTCTTAGTAGTTTTCTTCTGCAGCTTCTTTTTTGTATTTTGGTTACTTTCAGGGTTGTAATCCAAACATCTCAGTATGATTGTTTTGTTTTGATGTTAACCCTTCTATCTTTTCAACTTCAATGAAATGCAATTCAGTTTCGTATTAAGTTTTGTATCATTTCGTTTTTCTAATTCCTGTCATTTTGTTTCCATTTCAGTCTAGTTAATGTTGGCTTTAATAACATGACATGCATGTGAAAATCATGCACAGATCTTAAAAGCTGTCTAATTTCAAAATAATATATCAAGAGGTTGAATATGATGAAGGTGAGGTTGTTGAGGAAATAAAAAGAGAATTTGAACAATTTGAAAACAAGCCTAAGCCCAATCTCAATGAAACTGAGCCGATTAATATCGGAAATCATGAAAAAGTTAGAGAGACAAAGATAAGCATTCACACTGAACATCAAACCAGAGATGCCTTGATTCAAATTTTATTTGAATATAGAAATGTGTTTGCTTGGTCTTATGATGGTATGCCAGGTTTAAGTGCTGATCTAGTGGTTCATAAGCTTCCTACGTATCCTGATTTTCCACCAATCCAACAAAAGAAACAAAAATTTAAAAAAAAATACACGAGTGATAAAATCAAAGAGGAAATTATGAAGTAATTGAGTGCTAATGTGGTCAGAGCTGCCCGATACACTACTTGGGTAGCAAATGTTGTGCCTGTACCAAAGAAGGATGGAAAAACTAGAGTCTATGTTGACTACAGATATTTGAACAAAGCGAGTCCAAAGGATAACTTTCCTTTACCAAACATCCACATCCTGATAATTGCGCAAAGCATGAGATACAATCTTTCATAGATTGCTATGCCAGATACCACCAAATTCTAATGGATGCGAACGATGCAGAAAAGACCACTTTCACCACTCCATGGGGTACGTATTGTTACAGGGTCATGCCATTTGGTTTGAAGAATGCAGGGGTAACTTACATGAGGGCCATGACCACCATTTTCCATGACATGATGCACAAAGAGATTGAAGTATATGTCAATGATGTCATCATAAAGTCAAAGACATAGGATGATCATGTGCGCGATTTGAAAAAGTTCTTCGAACGACTGCGAAGGAATGACCTTAAGCTCTATCCAGCCGAGTGTATATTTGGGGTTCCGTCTGGGAAGCTCCTCGAGTTTATAGTCAGCCAGAGAGGCATCGAATTGGATCCATCTAAGATAAAGGCCATTCGAGATTTGCCACCCTCGAAGACCAAAACTGAAGTCATGAGTTTGCTCGGGAGATTGAACTACATTAGTAGGTTCATTGCTAAGCTCACAACTACGTGCGAGCCCATCTTTATGTTGATGAAAAAGGATGCTACTATCAAGTGGATGGACGATTGCCAAAAAGCTTTTGACAGGATCAAAGATTATCTATCAAAACCCCATGTACTGGTCCCACATTAACCTAGTAGGACTTTCTTTTTATATCTATCAGTGATGGATAATTCCTTGGATGCGTTCTGAGGCAACACGAAGCGGCATGCAAAAAGGAACAAGCAATCTATTATTTGAGCAAGAAGTTCACCAGTTACGAGGTTAAGTATAACCTTTCATAAAGGACATGTTGTGCCTTGACTTGGGTCGCTCAGAAGCCAAGACATTATATTTTGGCCTACACTAATTACCTCATATCCAGAATGGATACTTTGAAGTACATCTTCCAAAAGACAATGCTCACTAGTAGGCTCGCAAAATGGCAAATTTTGCTCATAGAGTTCAACATCGTCTGTATCACTCGCACCATAACGAAAGCATAGGCTTTGGCAGATCATTTGGTAGAGAATCCAATTGATGATGATTACAAGCCATTGAGCACATACTTTCCAGACGAAGAGGTCAACTCAATAGAGGAAGTAGTTCCGGACGACAACCATGTACGAAAAATGTATTTTGATGGGGCTATCAACATCAAAGGAGTTGGGATCGGGCCAATACTCATCTCACCTATTGGACATCTTTACCCTGAAATGTTTCAACATTTTTTCTGTACCAATATATGACAGAATACGAGGCTTGTATCATGGGTCTAAAAAATGGCCCTCGATCTGGATGTGCATGAACTATTAGTTATGGGAGATTCCGACATGCTTATCTAGCAAGCCCAAGGAGAATGTGAGACTCGAGACATGAAGCGTATTCCATACAGATAATGTGTGCAAGACCTAAGCAAAAGATTCAAGTTCATCGAGTTCAGGTACATTCCCAGGTTTCACAACGAGCTAGTCGATGCCTTGGCTACCTTAGTCTCAATGTTCTCTTATCCAGGAAATACTCATATTGATCCATTGGAAATCCAAGTTTAGAATCAACACGGTTACTGCACTACTATTGACATAGAACCTGATGGTGAACCATGGTATCATGACATAAAACGATTCCCAAAAACAAGGGAATACCCAGAGCATGCCAAGGGAGATAAAAAAAGAACTATAAGGCGGTTCGCTGGTGGTTTCTTCCTGAATAGGGAAATTTTGTACAAAATGACCCTAGACTTGAACTTGTTGAGATGCATGGATCCCACAGAAGCTGAGCTGATCATGAGTGAAATGCGTCCGGGGGTATGTGCGCCTCACATGAATGGATATGTTTTGGGTGAAGAAGATTCTGCGGATAAGGTATTATTGGCTTACTATGGGGCGAGATTGCTTCAATTTTGTTTGCAAGTGTCACCAATGCTAGATTCATGGTGACCTGATTCACTCGTCTCCGTAGGAATTGCACCCCGTGTCTTATCCTTGGCCTTTCATTTCATGGGGAATGGGTGTTATTGGGCCGATCGAGCCAAAGGCTTCAAATGGGCATAGATTCATTTTGGTCGCCATCGATTACTTCACCAAGTGGGTAGAGGCAATCACTTTCAAAGCAGTCACCAAGAAAGCAGTGGCAAACTTTGTTCATTCCAACATTATCTGTTGTTTTGGTATCCCAAAGACCATTATCACTGACAATGCATCCAATATGAATAGTCATCTAATGAACGAGGTATGCGAGCAATTCAAAATTGTGCATCGCCATTCTACCCCTTACCAGCCAAAAGTCAATGGAGCCATTGAGCTAACAAGAACATTATGAAGATTCTTAGGAAGATGATCCAAGGGTCCAGCCAATGGCATGAAAAGTTGCCTTTTGCTCTTTTGGGATACCGCACTACTGCTCACACATCTGCGGGTGCAACTCCTTATCTGATGGTATATGGAACTAAAGCTATAATACCGGATGAAGTCTAAATTCCCTCTCTCCGAATTATTGTGGAATCAAAGATTGAAGACACTGAATGGGTCAAAACCCAATTAGAATAGCTAATGCTCATTAAAGAAAAACGGCTAGCAGCAGTGTGTTTTGGCCAGTTATACCAGCAAAGAGCGACACGGGCTTATAACAAGAAAGTGAGCCCAAGGCACTTTGATGTAGCCCAGCTCGTTTTGAAACGCATCCTTTCGCACTAAGTAGAAGCTAAAGTAAAGTTCGTCCCGAACTTGCAAGGACACTACAATATCAAGAACGTGCTACCAAAAAGGGCCTTGCACTTGGTAGATGAAGAAGGACGGGTACCGGATATGACTATTAACGCAGATGAGTCAAAAGATATTATGTTTGATATATACCCACTGCAAAACTTTCATGCATGATTTTCCCAGATCGAGATGACGAAAGCTAACATTGCTCACTATCCCAAATAGGTGTCATCAATTTGTTAACCCTTTTAAGCCGTATTTTTTTTCTTTGTTTTCCCTCTTTTTGGAACCTGTGTACTTGTAAAAATAAAAACGAAAAAAAGATAAAAAGAAGGAAAAAATAAAAATAAAATCAAACAACAAATCTTCTGAGTCAGTGAACTGCGTTCTACCTAATTCCGAAAGGATATGTAGGCAGCCCTATCCTGGGTTCGGTCCCATCACAATAAAACAATTCATATCCCCAATACTCCAAAACTAGGGCAGAAGTTTGTTCTATTTTTTACGGTCTTTCTATAAAATAGTTCCAAAAGTTGTAATTCAGTTTAAGGTTCTTTTTGCCTTTCCCGTTAAAACCTTCTAATCGATCTCTGAGAATGTTGAAGTCACCATGCCAATGGTGCTGGACAACCTGCCGCATGCAATATCTTACCCAAGGGTGGCCAAAAAAAAAAAGAATAAAAAGAAATGAGAGTCTTATCGGTGAAAACCTATTTAGGCGCCGTAAGATGATAGTGAGCGGAGAAATGAGAGAGGTCAGTTAGCGAAAACCTGCAAAGGGCGCTACTAGCCGAATGAGGGTCTTTGATACTCCAGCATGAGCACAACAAAGACAGTTTCAAGATGAACGTTTGCGACAGATTTTGGGCATTAGAAAGCTCAAACGGAGCAGGCGTCCAGTCTAAAATGCATGTCATGATTCATTGAAGTTGGCACATATCTCCAAATAAGTCTCCCTATTCCTCACCCTGAAAGGGACACCTTTTGCTTAAACACAAAATTTCACTTTCAATTATTTCTCTATTTTACCCATAATTTTCTTTGAGTCCATTTCGGTCTAATCTTGCATAAAAAACGAATAAAAAAAATGGCAGCAAAACTGGTTATAGTTTTCCCGTAATACCGAGCACAATTTGGGGCATATACGGCATTAACGAAGGCACAAATTCATCTGTGATCTCTTTTGATAAGCCGAACAAAGTGTCTCAAAGAAACCAAAAAAGTCGCCTAAACAAGACTTGCTTCATGGAAAAAGTTGATAAGCGCTACGGACACAAACTGGTACTGGGTGCAAGACAACTAAGTTTGACTTTAAAGAAAAAATTGCCTTGCCTTATGGGCAAGGGTTAGCGGTACTATCGACATTCGTGTATGAAATAATCGGGGGCAATGTTAGAAAGCCAGTGTCTCCAGAAAGTGATGCAGAGTATCCGAGTATCTCGGTACCACACTGACAGAATTAGTTCTTCGACAGTAGTGATCGTGAATTCAAACTACTCAAGGCATCAAAGCCACAAACCAACCACCACTTTGAAAACGCACAATTTTTCTTTGTTTGGAGCAGGAAAAAAGCAGTGCAGAATGGCGATTCTCAAAGGACGAATGTCACCAAAGGTAAGTTCCTCAAAATCTCCATTTTCTTTTATTGTCGGTATACATCACTACTGTTCATACCTCCATTTTTGTAGCTTAACTTGGGTAGAACCTTTTTGCCTAGGGGGATCCAGCTCATATTTTCAGGTAGCAATACTCTTCGCTCAAGTTGTTTTACGTAGCTTAACTCGGGTAGAACCTTTTTTTCCTAGGGGGATCCAGCTCATTTTTCAGGATAGAAGTACTCTTCACTCAAGTTGTTTTACATAGCTTAACTCTGGTAGAACCTTTTTGCCTAGGGGGATCCAACTCCTATTTCCAACTCAGGCTGTTTTACGTAGCTTAACTCAGGTACAACATTTTCACTTAGAGGGATCCAACTCATATTTTTGGGTAGAAGTACTCTTCGCTCAGGCTATTTTACGTAGCTTAACTCAAGTAGAACCTTTTCATCTATAGAGATTCAACACTTTATTGTCAATACAGGGCGCCAACCCCTGGTTACATTTTCTTTCAGTAATACAAGGTGCCAACCCCTGGTTTCTTCCTAGTGATACAGGGCACCAACCCCTGGTTACATTCCTTCCTAGTGATACAAGGCCTCAACCCCTGGTTACATTTTCTTTAAGTAATATAGGGTACCAACCCCTGGTTACATTCCTTCCTAGTGATACAGGGTGCTAACCCCTAGTTATATTATCTTTCAGTGATACAGGGCACCAACCCCTGGTTACATTTCTTAGTGATACAGAGCGCCAACCCTGGTTACATTTTCTCTTAGTGATACAGGGCGCCAACCCCTGGTTACGTTCCTTTTACGTTTCCTATCGCTAATACAGGGCACCATCCCCTGGTTACATTCTATCCCTTAATACAAAGGTACCAAGCAATGATTACATTTTCTTTCAGTAATACCGGGTGCCAACCCCGGGTTATGTTCTCTCTCTTTAACACAAGGGAACTACCCTGTGGTTGCATATCCTCACATAGCTAGTTTGTACTACCATCTTCGTCTTCCTTTCAAATTAGATAGTTTATAGCTTTTCTATAACAAACTCACAAAATTTTTCTAGTGCCAAACTGGGGCATAAAATTTTGTTCGTCTTTGATGGCTTCACGGGACCCCGTCATAAAGCAAATATTATGAATATTAAAGCTTGTAGTTTCAGTTTCTCATCAGAAGAAAGAATTCTTTCATTCACAAGATAGTGGGAGTTTGCTTTGATAATGTATTAGTGACTCGGCGTCTCAAGATTCATCTTCTCAATTTTGGATCAGGAAAGCAAGCAATGGAGAATGCGCTATAATCTTTTCTTCAAAGAGAATCAAGATCCTATCTAAAGATCAACACAAGCTAGCGAGTCAAGAATCAATATTCGACTCCAGAAGACACATAGATAGGAATTTTATAACTTTTAGTTTGTAGACATATGTATTTATCTTCTCTTTTTCTTTTGATTTAAGCAGCAAATAATAGTAACACAACATTGGTGTTAACTCCAGTGTCTGGTAGTCCCAGCTACCAAAATATTCCTAGAACTACACTGACCTAATTTCTTTATAGCCAAGGATATGTAGGCAACCTCGAAAGCAAAGTTCGGTCATCTTTTTCAAAATAATGCTTCCATTGGAGTGGTATGTGAGCAAAATTAGTCATGGCATTCACTATCTTTGTACGAAAACTCTTCATATTCTTGAGCTAAGAGGGGTAGCTGTAAATGCCTAATTTTTGCTTTTGCTCTTTCTTCTACATTATAATTATTAGGATTATTATGTGTCTATTTGTAGATTTTGAATTAGACTTTAGTTTAATTAGTTGTTATGAGGTTCAAGGGATTGTGTTTCTTTATTTTTCATCCAATTTGGGCCGAAATTTGAGGCAATTCAGCGGCCTAAATCGGCTGACCCAGTCCAAATTGAGTCTAAGATCAAACGGCGTAGTTTCATGTTGAAACTACGTTGTTTCACTTAGTGATCTCAAGACTCCATCTCATCCATCCATTCTTCTTAATCTAACGATCTACATTCATTTTCCTTAAGCCGTATAAAAGTGTCACGACCTGAAATTCCCACCTTCAAGACCGTGATGGCGCCTAACATTTCACTTGCTAGGTAAGCCAACGTTAGAATAGATTTAAACATTTTTAACAATTCACCTTAATTAAATAGTAAAGAACCCAACAACTGGAATAATATCTGAATTTAAATGAACAAACCAAATTAAATATGATGTCTAAATACCATCATAGACTTGGAGTCACAAGTGCACGATCTTCTAGAATAACACAAACAAGGGTCTGAACAAAAAATCAAGCCGTTTGAAAGATAATACACAACTAAGGCAAGGTAGAAGGGGACTTCAGAATTGCGTACGATGTGCAGTTATACCTCAAGTCTCCTCTGGGTAGCTAAATCCGAGCAAGTCTATGGTATGCCACTAGGACCAACTCCAAAATCTGCACAAGAAGTGTAAAGTGTAGTATGAGTACAACCGACTCCATGTACTCCGTAAATGTCGACCCTAACCTCGACGAAGTAGTGACGAGGCTATGCCAAGACACATACATAAACAACATGTGCAAGTATATATATATACGAAGGAATATTGAACACAGTAATTAACAAATTTTACAAATTTGGGAAGGAACATGCGAAGGGGAATGATATAAATATTTCAGCAGGAGAAGTGTCACGTAGCAGCCAATTAATTCATCAACAATAAAATAAGTAGCTGATAGTATGAAAATGGCACGGCACCACCCTTCGTGCTTTTACTCTCATCCTTCCCATGAAATGATAAATAAATAATATGAATGGCACGACATCAACCATCGTGCTTTAACTCTCTTTCTTGCCACAGTATGATAGATAAATAATTTAAATAGCACGACGTCACCCTTCGTGCTTTAACTCTCCTTCACACTTTACAAATCAGTAAATAATAGTGTGAAAATGGTGCGGCATCGCCCTTCGTGCTTTTATACTCTTCCTCACCATGCAAACAATAATATATATTCGGACGAGTATTTTAAATGCGGGGATCTATACTTATCAATCAATTCAATACTAGAATACTGACCTCACCTTCCAAAATATTAAACAATAATTAAATTAACAATAATTTCATAAATGATGATCAAATGAACAATAATAAACTTAAGCAGGAATATCTTAATTAAGTAGGAAATTATTCACAAAGGACAAATTCCACCCACATGCTTTGACTCAACCACAACGCAAAGTACTAGTCACTTCACATATACGTTGTACCCGCACATTAAATAACGTAGCGAATAGACAAACAAGTCCTACTCCCTCAAGTCAAGGTTAACCATGACACTTACCTCGATTTGTAACCAACTCAAGATTCCAATACACCTTTGCCTCGCAAATTGCTGTCTGAATGACTTAAACCTAGTCACAAACAATTCAATATACTCAATACGAATTATAGAGACCAATTCTATATGAAAATACTAAATTTTCCAATTAAAATCCAAAATTGCACTAAAAAATCGCCCATGGGGCCCACGTCTCGGAACCCGACAAAAGTTACAAAACCAGAAAGCCCATTAAACCACGAGTCTAACCATACAAGTTTTACCAAATTTCGGCATCAACTCGACCCTCATATCGGGTGGCATCCCCGGCAAATTTGCAGGAAATACATCTGGAAATTCACGGACAACTAGGACTGAATCCATAGAAGGAACATCGACACTAGAATCGCGAATATGAGCGAAATAAGCTAGATAACCCTTCTCGACCATACGTCGAGCCTTCATATAAGAGATGACCCTGCTGGTAAAATGGCCAAGAGTCTCTTTCCACTCTATTCGAGGAAACCTCGGTATAGCTAAGGTTACCATTTTGGCGTGACAATCCAATATAGCATGATAAGGTGACACCCAATCCATACTCAAGATGACATCAAAATCTACCATATCAAGAAGTAGAAAATCCACGCTAGTCTCAAGACTCCCAATAGTAACCACACACGAATGATAGACATGATCTACCATAACAAAATCTCCCACCGATGTGGACACACACAAAAGCACTCAGAGAATCACGAGGCACAACCAGATATGAAGAAAAATAGGAGGACACATAGGAATAAGTAGATCTTGGATCAAATAGAACTGAAGCATCACTATGGCAAACAGGAACAATACCTGTGATCACGGCATCGGTGACTCAGCCTCAGGCCTAGCTAGAAAAGCATAAAATTGAGGCTAGGCCCCACCACTCGGAGCTACATCTCTGGGACGGCCTCTAACTGGCTGGCCTCCACCTCTGACGGCCTCACCTCCACCTCTAATGACCTAACCTCCACCTCTAGCTGCCTGACCCCTACCTCTAGCTGGCTGAGCGGGTGATGAAGCAACTGGTGCCGGGACCATGGCACGAGAACCCTACTGCTGTGAGCTGCCCGATGCCCGATGCCCGATGCCCGATGCCCGATGCCCGATGCCCGAGGGCAGAATCTAGCAATGTGCCTCAGATCACCACAAGTATAACATGACCTTGGCTGCTGTGACTGATGACCCTGTCGACCTGAGTAACTACCCTAAAAACTCTAGATCGGAGGTGCACTAATAGGAGCTGTTGGTGCACTATAGGCTGGCTGGTTGGAATGAGACACATGAGGGCAGCGACCACCTGAAGCACTGTGGATGTTTGGAGCGTTGAATGAAATGACCTGGGAGGATGACCTCTACCAAAATAACCCCTGCCTCCAGACGAGGCACCACTAAACCGACTGAATTAACGAGGCCTCTTATTAGACCCTTCCCTCTCTCCTGTGCAAGAACCATCTCGATCCTCCGAGCAACATTAGCATCCACCTGAAAGGAAATCTCACTTCCAGTCTCTTTGGCCATTTGAGGCTTGATAGGGTGAGTGAGTCCATCAATAGACCTCCTCACTCTCTCTCCCTCAGTAGGAAGTAAAAGGAGAGCATGACGGGCTAGATCTACAAAACGGGTCTCGTACTAAGTAACAGTCATACTTCCCTGCTAGGGACGCTCAAATTTCCTACGGTAATACTCTCTCAATGTGATAGGGAGAAACTTCTCTAGAAATAGTCGCGAGAACTGCTCCCAAGTCAGTGCAGGCGACCTAGCTGGTCTGGTCAACATATAATCTCTCCACCACCTCTTGGCGGATCCCGTCATCTGAAATTCAGCAAAATTGATCCCATTTGGTCTCAACTATACCCATGTTTTGCAACAACTCATGGCAGCAGTCAAGATAATCCTGTGGGTCCTCAGAAAGTGTACCACTGAAGAGAACTGAAAAGAGCTTAGTGAACTTGTCAAATCTCAATAAAGCCTTAGAAGACATGGCAGGCCTATCATCGGCCTGTGCTGCAATAACTGGCTGAACTACCCCAACTGGCGGGGCTGCTGGAGCCTGATTCTGGGGAGCCAGCTGCTCCAGAGCGGGAGTAGTGGGAGTATGTGCTCCTCCCCCAGCCCGTGAGACGGCTGGTGCCACTGGAAATGTACCATTATGGGCCACACCCTCCATTAGGTTCACCAAACAGACTAGAGCATCCTGAAGCACTGGTCCAACGGGTACAGTCTGAACTGGAACCTCCTCCTGAAGATCCACCTGAGGCTCCACTACGGGTGCTGCTGCTTGAGCTCTGCCTCTACCTCTGCCTTGGCCTCTAGCGCGACCTCGGCCTCGGCCTCGACCTCTGCCCCAAGTCGTAGTTGCCACCTGGGGCTCTGGTCCATGTCCGTCGGTAGATGTATTACATGTTCTCGCCATCTGCGAGAGAATAAGAATAGAATGGTTCAATCATCGATGGTAGAATAAAATCGCATGACAGAATAAGAAAGAAGTGATATTGTTCCTAAACTTCATACCCTTTGGAAGATAAGTACAGACGTCTCCGTACCGATCCTTCTGACTCTACTAATCTTGCTCGTGACTCGTGAGACCTAAGTAACCTAGTGCTCTGATACCAACATGTCATGACTCGAAATTCTCACCTTCGAGATCGTGATGGCACCTTACATTGCACTTGATAGGCAAGCTAACATTAGAATAAATCTAACCATTTTTATCAATTCACCTTAATTAAATAGTAAAGAAACCATCAACTGGAATAATATCTGGTTTTTTAAATGAAAAACCAAATGAAATGCGATGTCTAAATACCATCCCAAAACTGGAGTCACAAGTGCATGAGCTTCTAGAATAATATAAACAAGGGTCTGAATTAAAAAAAGCTGTTTGAAAGACAATACACAACTAAGGTAAGGTAGAAGGGAACTTCAGAACTGCGGACGCTGTGCAGTTATACCTCAAGTGTCCTCTAGGTAGCTGAATCCGAGCAAGTCTATGGTACTCCAAAATCTGCACAAGAAGTGCAGAGTGTAGTATGAGTACAACCGACCATATGTACTTCGTAAGTGTCGAGCCTAACCTCGATAAAGTAGTGATGAGGTTATGACAAGACACATACATAAACAAACTGTGCAAGTATATACATATACGAAGAATTATTAAACACATTGATTAACAAATTTTACAAATTTGGGAGGGAACATGCGAAGGGGAATGATATGAATATTTCAGCCGGAGAAGTGTCACGTAGTAGCCAATTGATTCATCAACAATAAAATAAGTAGATGATAGTATGAAAATGGCACAGCACCACCCTTCGTACTTTTACTCTCATCCTTCCCATGAAATGATAAATAAATAATATGATTGGCACGACATCACCCTTCATGCTTTAGCTCTCTTTCTTGCCAAAGTATGATAAATAAATAATTTAAATGACACGGCATCACCCTTCATACTTTAACTTTCCTTCTCACTTTATAAATCAATAAATAATGATGTGAAAATGGCACGACATCATCCTTCGTGCTTATACACTCTTCCTCACCATGAAAACAATAATATAAATTCGGAAGAGTATATTAAATGCGGGGATCTATACTTATCAATCAATTCAATACTAGAATACTGACCTCACCTTCCAAAATATTCAACAAAAATTAAATTAACAACGATTTCGTGAAAGATGATCAAATGAACAATAATAAACTTAAGCAGGAATATCTTAATTAAATAGGCAATTATTCACAAAGAACAGATTCCACCTGCATGCTTTGACTCAACCAAAACGCATAAGTACTCGACACCTCACATATACGTTGTACTCGCGCATTAAATCACGTAGCAAATTAGACAAACAAGTCCTACTCCCTCAAGTCAAGGTTAACCACGACACTTACCTCGATTTGCAATTAACTTAAGATTCCAATACACCTTTGCCTCGCAAATTATTGTCCGAATGCCTCAAATCTAGTCACAAACAATTCAATATACTCAATACGAATTGTAGAAACCAATTCTATATGAAAATACTAAATTTTCCAATTAAAATCCGAAATTGCACTCAAAAATCGCCCGTGGGTCCATGTCTCGGAACCCGACAAAAGTTACAAAACCCAAAAGCCCATTAAACCACGAATCTAACCATACAAGTTTTACCAAATTCCGACATCAACTCGACTCTCGAATCTTCAAATTAAATCAAGAGGGTTTTCACAATTTTCTAACTTAAATCATCAATTAAATTGTTAAAAACAACCATGGATTCAGGTACTTTGACCAAAATAGAGTTAAGAACACATACCCCGTTATTTTTCTTGAAAATCTCCCAAAAATCACCTCTCCTCAAGCTCCAAATCGGTAAAAATAGAAAATCCCATTTTCAGAACTTAAACTCACTACTCAGGCTTTTCTTCATCGCGAACGCGGAAGCTTCCTCGCGTTCACGAAGCACATTTTTGTGCTGCCTAGAATTTCTGTTACGCGAATGCAAGACTGGCATCGCGAACACAATGCTTCACTAGGCGGCTCAATCGCGAACGCGAAGCCCAAACTCACCCAGGCCGGCTTTCCCTTACGCGAACGCGAGGCCCCAGTCGCGAACGTGTAGCCTTGCCCCTCGAACCTTCGCGAACGCGTGCCCTCAGTTGCCAACGCGAAGCACAAAATGGCCTAGTCCAAATTTTGTCTCCGCGAACGTGTGAGTTCTTTGCGTTCGCGAAGAACAACATCAGCAGCAGCAACCTAACCAAACTTGGTCGAAAACCACCCCGAAATACACTCGAGGCCCCGGGACCTCAACCAAATACACCAACAAGTCCTAAAACATCATACGAACTTAGTCAAAACCTCAAATCAAATCAAACAACGCTAAACCCATGAATCATACCCCAATTCAAGCTTAATGAAACTTAAGAATTTTCAACTTCTACATTTGATGCCGAAACCTATCAAATCAAGTCCGATTGACTTCAAATTTTGCACACGATTCATAAATGACGTAACAAACCTATTTTAATTTCCAAAATCTGATTCCAACCCCGATATCAAAAAGTCAACTCTCCGATCAAACTTTCAAACTTAAATTTCTATTTTAGCCATTTCAAGCCTAATTTAACTATGGACTTCCAAATAATTTTTCGGATACGCTCCTAAGTCAAAAATCACCATACGGATCCACCAGGACCATTAAAACATAGATCCAGGTTCGTTTGCTCAAAATGTTGACCGAAGTTAACTTAAGTGAGTTTTAAAGCACAAATTCACATTTTTATCAATTGTTCATATAAAAGCTTTCCGAAAAATTATACGGACTGCACATGCTAGGGAGGAAAGCTGAATGGTGCTATTTGAGGTCTCAGAACACATAAATGAATATTAAATTTAAAGATGACATTTCAGGTCATCACAAAAAACTTCTTCAAATAAAAAATTTGGCCATTTTGCAAGCCCTACAGCCTCCCCTCATCTTTCTCTTCTCTTCTTCTTCTCTTAGCCGCCACCACCTCTGTTGCGGCGTCGCCACCACCAAACTACAATCAAATCCCATCAAACTTACATCATCTTCTTCCCCTCACTTCTTCCTTTTCATATCCAGACCCCAAATCCTCGAACTCCATCTCAATCTCCACGAATCTAGCAAAATTGAAAACCCTAGTCGCCCCCTTTTTCTCAAATTTGTGAATTTCTAGATCGCCCCACGCTACAATACCTACATCAACGGATAAGGCTCCTCAATACCTACCTATTGATGTCAATCTCACCATGAAACTCCGGCGATAAAGTTTTCAGTCACCTCCACTGCCGCCTCATCGCCGACCTTCCGCCTCACTACCACTCCGCGGCCTCTCGTTTCTCTCTTCACACTGTCCTCAAGCGAGGTTTTGTTATCGATTTTCATCGAAACTAGCCTCCAATTCTCCGGAGTCATGGTTTCGATGCAAATCAACAATAGAAGCATGGTGGAGCCATACCACTGTCCCATTATATCTCGCTGCCTAATCGTCGCTACGCCACCACTGTTCGGTCACTCAAATTGGGTAAACTCGAACATTAATGTTTTCCTCCATGTTTTGAATTTTTCGTTTCTCCGTCATTTGTTTGTAGCCTTGTTGTAGTTTAAATTCTATTTGATGATCGTTTTAGTTTAATGTTCAATCTAATTTTTGATTTCATCGTCGTTTGAATTAATCGATTCTATTAGTTTGTCTCACTGTTAACATGTTTTTGTTTTATTTTAAATAGTTAAGTTTGAATTATGTTTTCTAATTTCGCTTTAGTTAAACTATTGAGTTCTATTAAGGTCTTCACTAGTCAATACATATCTTTGCATAATCGTTAAGTCCTCGTTCTCTTTGTTGGTTTATGGTTCGATTTGATAGTTTTTTTAGTTACTTGATTTTGATTTGGTTTGAGTAAGTGATTTGATATTGTTGTTGGTACAATCTGAAGGTTAGATGAGTTGATCATGATTTAGGGTACAAAGTTGTTTACTTTAACATATAGGGTGGTTGAGAGTACTATTTTCCTCCATGCTTCTGCCATATTATGTTGTAGGACTTTCCTTTGCGCCTTTGGACAGTTCTAGAGCAGTATTTGATGAACAAAAGTCAGTCCTTTTGGTCAGACTTTTAGTAAATCAAAAGATGTCCAAAAGTGACTTTCTTTGTTTACTTGAGAGCTGCTCCTTTCATATGTTAACACGCACAAAAAAAAAAAAAAAACACTTAGACACCATCTTTTTACACTATAAGAAAACAGGAGTTGCTGAGAACCTGAAAGTCTTGGAGTAATTTCTCTTTGAGCAAAACCATTCAAAATAACAAAGTTTGTAAAGTTAGTTATAGGCTTCTTTACTCTCTAAAATTGTTGGGACTCAAGGTCTATTTCAAGGTCATTTTCTCGGGTTGGAAGGTGCTATTTATTGTTGTTTTCTGCTGTCATTGCTGTTGGATTTCAGTTCATATCGCTGTATTTTGATTTATCTGCAACGTAGGTAAGCCTTAAACCTCTGTAATGCTGATTTTTAAATATTAATGGACATGACATGTATTTTTAGCATATTCTAGTGTTGTTTAGTTGAAAGAAAATAGACGAATATTGACTGATTGTTTCTGTGGTTATGTCTTATGTCTCAAATAGATTTATATGCTAAAATGTGAATATTTTTATTTGCTTAAGTTGAGTTTTCACTTTGGAAAAAAAGAATAGTTCAAAGATTCTACTTTTATTGTTAGCAAGTTAAAGTGATTTCTCGTTTCTTTGTAAATATTAGATTTGTAGTCAAGTTCTTTTATCTATAATGATCTGGTGCTTATTTATATTTTGAAGTCGAGCTTGATCCTTGGGGGTGAAAGAGTATAATTTTCCATGGCTCAAGTTGTTACTTGATTTTCTGTACTTCAAGTTTTTCTTTTAATGATCAAATAAGTATCAATGCTCATATTAAATGGCCAAAGTTTTTAGTATCAGGGCAAGTTGTCTTTTAAAAATGATACATTAGTATTTTTTTTTTTTCATTTTCTTTATTTGGAGGAACCATTGTTGGACTTTTCTTTTTTATGAAAAAATATAAAAAGTACGTACAAGGGAAACTTCTTGTCTTTTGATTTTCAATCTCATCAAATCAGTAAAAAAAGTGATTCATTAGACTGTTGGCTTGTTTCTATAAATAAATAAATATATAAATAAATTAAATACTTTTCTTTTGCCATGAACACTAACATCAATTTAAGTTGGTGAAATTTTCTTCCTGGACTGTGGAAAAGTTGAATTAGTTGGTCCGTTTGCTTGGGCCAAGTATTATTCCAACATAAGTAATTAACTCAAATACCAACAAATTCACAAACGGCCCAGCAGCCCATAAGTGAAGAGAGTGACCTAGCCATTACTATAGCCAAATCTCAAAAGTAGGCCATTCTTGAAATTAGTAAAAACTGACCCAAAATTTTAAATACCTTGGTTGTTTGCAGAATTAATTTTTAATTAAAAAAATAGATTCCTTTTTTTATTATTTAAAATAACCTAATCACTTTAATAATTAATTTAAACGCTAGGCAACTTATAGGCGCGCTTTAACTTTTTCATTCACGGACTTGCTTGCGTAGTGTGATGTCTAACATTCATTAAATTAATCATAATCTCATACCATATTCAATAGCTTTGATAATTCCTAAATTAGTTAATCACTTGCTATAAATCGTGGATCTATTTGCGCAGCACGATAGTCGATATTTAATAAATTTCAAAATTTATTTTTACAAATGTAGTAATTTTTTCAAAAGTAATAACATGCTAATAAGTGACGACTGCGGATCCGCTTGAGTAGCGTTGTTATGATAAAATTAATAAATTTATCTCAATCACGAATTCACTTGCGCAGTGCGGTTACGACATCTTATTTTATTCAAGACATCTTTTAATAATTAAGCAATGAAAGCGGATAAAGGCAAAACATGAAAATCAATAAAACATAATTTGTCCAAAATTAATTTAAGCCATTTTTTATCAATAAAAGCGACTAAACATGTTCTTTTTATTGTTCTTCACATAAACAACAAAATGAGTGAATGCAGGGACAAGATTATGGTACTTCGGACAATTTTGATTTAAGTTTAGATAATTTTTCATATAGTTCAGATAATTTTAGTTGTCCAGCCAACATTCGAAAGTGCATAATAATGAAGTGAAAAACCTATAAGTTTCCTACTTTAACAGGCTCAAGAATGTCAAGGAAAACATCATGGTTGATAATCTTATAAAAATCTCCATTTCAGCTGCATTACATATTTTCTCCCCAACTAATTTTGTGTCACTGTCGCAATTGGACATGTCGATGACTGGAATATAGTCATAAGCGAAAAACAGCACTAGTGGCAATTTCCTTAACGAGTGGCTGAATATATTGCTTAGGTAGGGTTTGAAGGCCCATTTTGAAAGACCCTGTGGCTTCAGGCCTTTTTTTTTTTTTTTAAAGTTCATGTCGCTTTTTCTACTATTTCCCCATATTTTAAGCTTTGGTTATTTTTAATTACTTTACAAATATTGTCTATATTCTAAACAAAAGTCCTAAAAGTGGAAACCTCGTATCAATTTTATAAGTGAAAATAGCACGGCTTAGTCAGTTTTTGGATTGGTAATTGAAAAATAGTCAGCGTTTGTAAAGTCATTGAAAAATAGCCACTATTTTACTGCAACACGAAAAGTTCCAGCATAATTTACTGGAGATTGGTGCACCTGTGTATGAACTTCCAACATATTATGCGAGAGCTCCAACACATGGAAAGTTCCAGCGTAATATACTGGAGATTGGAGCACCTGTGTATGAACTTCCAGCATATTATGCTGGACCAATATATTATGTTGGAACTCCAGTATATTATACTGAAAGTCCAGTATATTATGCTGGAACTCCAATATATTATGCTGGAATATTTTTCGGATTTTGAACAATATTTTCGTGCAGATTTATCTTTACATGAAAAGTGGTTAAATTTAAATCATTTTTTAAACTATGGCTATTTTTCAATTACCACTTGTATATCTGGCTGTTTTTGAATGTCGCCCCTTTTATAAAGAACATGCAACTACTTTCATTTTTTGCTTAGAGAATCCAACACAGTTTAAGACTTGAATCCATTTGACTTAGCTGATTAAAAGTAGTTGGAATAAGTATCAAGAGTTGAGAAAGCACTTTTATATGCTGAAATTAGTTTTATAAGTAAGCAATTGCATTTCTGAATTAAAGTGTTGAAATTTGTGTAAGCATTACCACAATTATAATAAGTGCAATGCCCAGAATGATTGGATAGAATGGTTATCAATAATAAACTTATTCGAAGCCCTGATAGACGAAATTCAAATTAATTCAAGAACATTACTAGAACTTTCGTTTTTTTTGGATTAGCTAATAATCATATACTTGCCAGGGCCAAAACAGAAAACTAAGACAAGAAAATGTACCCACCTCAATTTTCTCTTTCACGTGAGCAAACCCATCCCATATTGTTCCATCCAAATCAAAAGAAAAAGGTTTATAGAAGTGTGTTTATAGAATTGAGATGGGCTTTGAGAAAGGTTTATCTTCTTCCAAGCCCAAAAACATTTCATCGTCCCTCTCTTATTTGAGGAGCCTTTTGGGCTATTTATCTCACCGATGAGCAGGGAGCCTAAATAGGGTGAAGTGTACAAACAGTCATTCTTAGGATGTTATTTAGAGATTAGTCATTACTTATTTTGTCCTGAAAATTTAAACTAAAAATCTTAATTTTAAGATAATTCAGGACATTTGTATCTCGAAAAATAAACTGAAAAATTAAAATTCAAGACGCATTGGCTAATTCCTAAATAGCAGGTGTCATTTCTCGCCTAAATAACCTGATATATAAGCCCGTTCATTTTGAGAAATGTATATTCATATCCAACACACACAAAAAAATTAATATTGGCTAATCTGCTAATTTTGTATTTTGCCCTTATTTTTTATCAAGAAATAAGAATTAACGTAAATAATCAGTCATTCGCTCGCTTAAACTAAAACTAGCTGAAGAGTGTATATATAAAATCATGTATAATTAATATATAATCTATGTATATCAGCTAAGAAAGTAAGCAATAAACCAAGTCGGCTATTTGTGTACAAATCTCAAACAAACAGAAGTGGATCCAAAATTTTAAAAAAAAAGAAAAAGAGGAGAACAAGAAGAAGAAAAGAGGGAGAAAAATATAAAATCTTGCGACATCAGGCTTCAACACCGATACTCATAAAAGATGAATTAAACAAGTATATACTCTAGAGAACATATTACAAGTAGGGCGATCAATAATTTGATTCTAGTGGTTAGATAAATAACTTTATTGATATTAACATTTTGGTTAATCAATTGCATATAAGGCTATTTTCTTAATTGTCTCAGTTTTTCTTGGTACCAGTAGCTTCAATTAACCTTTGGTTCTTTTAAAAAAGCACGTCTTACATTACTAATTATGAAGTACGTATCTCTTCAAGATGATAGAATTACTTACACATTACTCCCATTTATTGCTCTCTTTTTATAATTAGTTAAGAATTAAAATTTGATTCACCTAACTGAATGCCTTTTATAAGTTTCACAGACTATCTTTTCTATTTTTTGTTTTTTTATATTTTATACTTCCATAAGACTGAAGAACACTTTTTTTGGGGTAGGGACTAGGGAGGTTGAAATGGGGCCTTGAGGAGTTCATTTTCTTTTGTTGAAAGGCGGCCTTAAGGAGTTTATAAGAGTATCTTTTTTTCTGTAGAAGTAGTCATACTTCTCGAGGGAACTTTACAAAAAAGGTTCAAGAATTAATGTTTTTATTTTCTAACAATAAACTAAGTAAAATTTGTATAAGTTTGCCAAAGTATGTACATGATGCTATGGGGAAGGGGAACTAGTCCTTCTGTACGACCAAGGCTGACAGCACTTTGTTTGTTGTGACAAGTCCACACAAAACCAAAATTGGATGGAGATTTCAATATGATTAATTGTTTTTAGTGACTAAAATTTCAATGCCTTTAAAGTTGTGTATAAATTAATCAAATGAGCCTATTTCTTTTTCCAAGTAACTACATTTGTTTAGAAGAGAATAACTGCTCGATCGGCAGCTGATGGTACCTGTGCCGGCAAGCAATGCTGTAGTGTGCTTACTCATTCTTTGATTCTTTTTTCTAATAATTGAAAACGGTTGATTTATAAGGTAAACTAAAGAGAGTATATCATTTGAGCCCAGAGAGTCTCATCCTGACATTTGTTGTAGTGATAGTAAGTGAGAATATTATTGATTTACCGTGTTTTCATGCATGAGATTTAATTTTTTTTAAAAGAGAAATTTATGTATAAATCGATGAATACAAGTATCTGATGTCCCAGATAAATGGAACTTCACCATCAATGTACCAATGTACATAGAAATTGTGAGACAAGCTAATTCTTCTAGATCCTTTTGTGTTTAAAAGATTAAAGCCAATGTTCATAGAACTTGTTGTCTAAAATAACTAATGTAAAAACATTTTAAAAAGTTATTGTTTATTTGGAGACGGTCCACTACTTTTATGAACACTAGTTTCTCGCACATGTATTTTTAAATATTATTTTTTTCAAGTATAATGTCTAAAATAATAATTTTTATACGCATATAAATGGTCTTTTAACCTTTAATATTTTGAGATCATCATATCATACAATGAACATCTATCCTAATATTTATAAAAAATTAGAGTTCAAAAATCGCAAAGGACATACTTAATTAAATAATATAAAGTAAGCAGAACCTGATTTTGCCACTTTCTTCTTCGATCTTCAACCTGAAGTTGACATCTTCATGCAAAACAGTTTGATGCCAAAATACATTACATTATGCACGACAAAGAAAGCTTTTGTGTTCACCCCAACAAATAGTTCACTCTTCATTAGGCTGCAAAAAACTTGCTGCTAACTTGATATTTTTTCGAAAAAAACCTACAAGAAATACTTGAAAAAATTGAGAGAGAAAAACAGAAATCTAAAGTCGTCGACCACTAATTTCAAATTTTGGAGTATGGTTGGTGTCTCTATTTTTTGCATGTACTTCCAAGTGCAAATTTTTATTGCTTTGCAAACCTTCTCAATAGTCCTACTGATTGGTTTGTGTGACAATATAAAATGTATAGTAGAAAGGAGGATCCACGTGATACTTCATCAAGTTGAGAGAAAATATTGATATTTTTTGTGGGCTCTTAAAAGCAAATTCACATTGCATTCTAGTTTCATCATATTGTCACGCTAGCAGATTGCTCCAATAAAATTGTAATTGGCAAAACTTTGGATTCAAATTGTATTAGACACCTTTTAAAATCAGTCAATTATCTAAATTTTGCTTGGCAATGTCGATTCACAACCACCTTCTCCTAGTGACACCGTTCGTAAATGAAATTAGGGATTGCTAATTGGAAGCAAAAATAAAGTGGTGACTATTCATTTCAAGAGATACGTATAGTTACATTGCATAAGAATATTTTCAACCAAAAAAAAAAAACCCCTTAAATATTATAGAAGGACATTTTGATAATTTAGCTTTAAATTTATGGGGTTCTCACATGTGTATACCAAATTCATGGAGTACACTTGTTAAATGATACTATCAATATTGCCATACAAAGCTCTGAGTAAATAATTATACATGAAAAGAATAGGATAAAAGTTTATGTGAATATTGATCAATACGAAGCATCTTATAGTGACGTATTTGCCGAAATCAAGATGATTGAATACCGTCTTAACCTATGAAGATAAATAATTAAAGTTTAATTAAATACATATTTTTTTTTCTTATTTACATTTTATGATGTACAAACTATATCACTAATTGGCTACAAGAGAAACTAAAATGGATATATTTTTTTTTCACTAAAGTCCTGATTGAATTTTAAAATTTAAAAGGGCAGTGGCGCATTAAGCTCCAGCTATGCGTGGGATTCGAGGAAAAGTCGAACCACAAAAATTTATTTTACGCAATTTTATCCTGTATTTCTGCAAGAGTCTGTTTTCACGGTTCGACCCATGACCTCCTAGTCACTTAACAAACAAAATAAGCGCTCAATGATTGCAAGGTTAATAGAATTCTTGCAACTGTAGTTTCTCGGCAATACAAATATGAAGAATTACTAAACCTATTTTGAAATAATTCGTCTGTTACAAAATTATGCATTTATAACAAAAGTTTATGTATCTCAAACTTTTGCACTATTGAAAATCTTTGAGGTAGTCTCATGACAAAGTACACATACTCAATTTTTTTTAATTTGACAACTTAGTGCTTAATACTTATCAATATTATCATTTTATAATATTTTTATTACTACGATCGAAGCATATTAAATATTCATGATTTTTCGTAAAATTTAAGACGAATCACCATAAAACATTCATCAAATAGGAAATAACTTACACAATGTTTCATTTCAACAAAATTGGAAATTGAAATTTTTTGATTCTCTCTCAAACTAAAAAGAATCTCAACAAGGTATTATATAAAGAGAAAGACATAAGTTCATTTACGGATCGTTTTTAAGTAAAAAAATATATAAATAAAGCAGAAGTCCATTTTCATCAAAGTTAATTAAAACTACAAGGACAATATGTGAATGAGAAAAACAAATATGTTATAAATAATGAAACATGTTAAAACTTCTATTGACACCGGCATATATAGATTTTTTATTTGGAAACTAATGATATATCTTCTTTACTTTAAACACGTTGAACGTCCATCGTAAAATGTTTCATGGCATTGTTCGTCGAGGAGGGTGTGAAGATCATCGTTTAACTTTCATTTTTTGGCAGAGAATTGAAGAACTTTTACAAACTAATACACAGCTATGGGCTTGTCATCTCTTTTTTGTTTCACTGTGGATCCTATGTTATTACATACGGTTTGTGGCTTTTACATCTCCATTTTGTAAATAGAATACAAAAAGGGACAGTTGTGACTATTACCAAAGAAGATGAAACGTTGGCTTGTTTATTTTTTCCTTTTTTAGAATATTAATTAGATTAGTTAGGTCTTTAAGAAGGGTATTTTGATAATTCAACTTTTAGGTTTAGGAGTTCCCACTTTTATAATAATATAGATAAGCATGGATCTTCTCTTAAGCAGATGACAATTGCCTGTCCCAAGAAACTTCAATAGTGAAGGTTAGAGTCTCAAGGAATGATACAAATGACTACTTTTGATAGGTAAAATGTAGTATTAAACCTATAGAGTATGATTATAAATTCATACGTACTGAGGTTTAATGAAGAGTCACCGTTGTTCCTTAAGGAGGAAAGAATAAGATGTATATGTGGTCTAGTTACTAGTCTCATTATCACAATCTTCAAATCTACCATTAATTAGTTTGCACCTGGTCATGATATCTAAGAAGGATACTAACGAAAACGATCAAGTAAATTGTCGTATTCTTCGTAATAAAGATTTTAATGTCCTTTGGTACGTATATCCAAACGGGGGCGATAAATTTGGGCTACTAAATCTGAAACACAAATGACCAAAGCCTTCGGTCCTCATTACTCCTCACTAGTCCTTATACAATTAATATAATCAACTTCTCATATCATTTTTCTTATATACTTTTGCAGCGAGTGGAAATTATAGACAGGGAAATTTTACAAAAATGCTCAATCAGTGTCTTGCAAATACTTGGTGCTGGTAGTGTTAACTAACTAAATCAAGTTAGAAATTGATGAATTAAGATTAAGAGAGTTAAGGTTCATGAGTCGGTTTAGAGAGAAAGAGAAAGTAAGATATTACTGATCAGAGAAAATTAATCGGTCTGTCCAAAATTAGTCTGAGTCACTTCCATTTATAAGACCTGGAAAAGAATAGCAAATTACCCAGTTACAACATAACCGACCCAACAAATTTCAACCCTTTCAACTAAACTGTAACAAACTACATAAATAGGAGTATTATTATTTTTATCCGGCGTCAAAAACTATTTACATCTCATAGCTGAAAAAGTATATAAAACTTGTATAATTTTTATATATAACATACAGAATGTATATACATACAAAAAGTATATAAATTTTATATATTTTTTTGACTATTACTTTTATAACGGCTATACAGTGTCATTTTTTCATATAAATATAATTACTGCGCCAAGCCTAAATACAAAGAAATTAACAGGTAATTGAAAGAAATGACCCTATAACGGGTCGGTCTTTAAATATTATCCATATTTTTGAAAGTATTTAGAAAATAACCGTTGATCGGACAAATGCTTTGTCACGATCCAAAATCCCGCCTTAGGCGTCGTGATGGCACCTAGTCTCTAAGACTAGGTAAGTCGGTTAATTACAACAGTTAACTAATCAAGCATGATATTTTAAAGCAGAGTTTAATACAAATACCGAGATAAAGGTGATACAAGCCTACGCGCAATAATCACAACAATCCTCCCAAGACTAGGTAGTAATAGTCACGAACTCTAGATGAATGCATAGGAATATCCCAAAAATAAAATACAATACTGTTCGGATAACGAATTAACAGTACAATCAAAAGGAAAAGGACTCCAAGGGACTGCGACTACCAAGCAGCTCTACCTTGAATCCTCGCGATCAAGAAGCTAACTTACCCGTTATCTCCAATATCTGGATCTGCACAAAAATATACAGAAGTATAGTATGAGTACACCACGGTCGGTACCCATTAAATATCAAGACTAACCTTGGTGGAGTAGTAACGAGGTATCAGTCAAAACACCTACTAGTCATAATAACCTGTGCAGCGTGTAAGTATAAAGCTAATAATGGAAGCAAGAATCAGAAAATGGTAACACAAAATAAACATGTGATAAAAACAATAAAGTAATCAGAACACCGTTAACATACCAATGAAACTAAATAAAGCAAATAAGTGACAACCGAATAATCAAGCCGTTCTAGCACAAGTTTTACAAAAAATTACTCCGAGAAACCGCATCTCAGAATCACATGTCACGAGTCCCAAATCACAAATCATGTATCTCATGGCACCTCGTGCCAACATTATTAATCACAACCGTACGGACAACTCATGTGCCAATATCTCAATCCCTCCGGCATAGTCACATGCTCACTATCACAATCCGCTCGGTGTAGTCACAGGCTCAATATCACAATGGAAGTAGATAATACAAGAATACATGTACATGATCAATGAATGTCAAGTTTCATACTCCTGAACCGGTATAAATGGCATGCTACAGTGTATGCATGTGCGAGTGTACTATTACAGTCCAAGTCAACAAGTAATATCAAAGATATCGAGTAGCTCATTGGTAACAACACAACAAGTCACATAAGGTGCATGACACACACAAGGAAATCACGCCATCACACAAATACCATCAACATTATGCCCAGGCCGTCACATATCATCCCTGACATAGCCACTATAATCTCTCCATATTGATAATATTGTAATAGCCACCCATATCGCTCAGTCCCGACAATTTAACACAATAGCCACCCATATCGCTCCGTCCTGACATTTAACACAATAGCCACCCGTATTACTCCATACAATCAACAACAGTGAGATGCCACCCTTATGCTCCGCATAGCAACAATCAATCCACACAACAACCCACATGTGCTAGCATCACAACAACATGACATATCACAAGTGCCCATAGGCCATAACCTTTCACAAAATAACAATACCGATATCACCACAACACATAGCTCACGGCTCAACCACGCTGTATATAAGAATCTCAATAGCAATAAAATGAAATGGGAAATTGATTCAAAAACGAAAGATACTCCATTAAACAACAACTTCAACTAAACATGTTAATGGCTCTCAGTAACTTAAACTTCAATTAATTGCTTAAGAATAAAATCAATAATGAAGATATTTTCATAAAATGAAAACTTCGAATTCTAGTGTATAACATAAGCTAACGATGAAAGAGATGGTATGAAATAACAACTACGTCTAAATGCATGAGAATAACTCGACAACAAAGGGATATCATGTAATAGCAACTTCAAATAAGAATAACTCAACAATAAAAGAGGTAGCATGCCAATAAAGGAGGTAACAACTTCAACTAAGCATATAAGAGTAAACTTGAAAAATAAAAAAATAGAATATGTGCTAATAACTTCAAATAAAGCATGTAAGAGTAAACTTAACATGGACGATATAACATGATATAACAACGTTCAAGTAATGCATGAAAGAATCCTAGGAGCCTAACCGGTTAAATACCATATATAAGTCCGTGTACACCCTCGTCACATCGCGTATACGTCTTTCACATAATTCAAACAATACAATCAACTCAAATCCTAAGGGGTAGTTCCCCCACCCAAAGTTAGCCAAGATACTTATCTCAAAGAAGCTAAATCAATACTCTAAAAAGTCCTCTCCACGTGAAACAACCTTCGGACGGCTCGAATCTAGCCAAAGTAACTTAATATCATAAATAAAAGCTATAGGAAATAATTCAGGATAATAAAGCTTAGATCTTTAACGAAAATCAAAAAGTTAACCCAAAAGGTATAATGACCCGACCAGTCACTTTGAGTATTTTAGCCCCGATCACCTAAATATTGCCTCCTATATGTTGTATTATGATTATGTGATTTGTCGGGGGTATTTGGTTTTGGTTTCGGGCGAGTTTCAGAGTGGAATGAGACATATAGTCCCCAGGTTGAAGCTTTAAGTTGAAAGAGTTGACAATAATTTGACTTTTGTGTAAACGACTTTGGAATAGAGTTTTGATGGTTCCAATATCTCTGTATGATGATTTTAGACTTGGGCGTGTGTCTGAATGTTGATTTGGAGTTCCGAAGGTCGTTTCAGCATGAATTGGTGAAAGTTAGAAAGTTGAAGGTTTGGAAGATTGGAAAGTTTGACCGAGAGTTGAATTCTTGATATCAGGTTCGATTTTCAATTCCGGAGGTTGAAAATATGTCCGTCATGTCATTTATGAGTGTGTGCGAAATTTGAAGTCAATCGGAGTTGGTTTGGTGTGAATCGCTATTAGTTTTGGAATTTGGAAGTTCATAATTTCATAGGCTTGAATTGGGTTGGGATTCGTAGAATCAATGTTGTTTGATGTGATTTTTGGCCTCGAATAGGTCCGTTATGTGTTTTAGAACTTGTTGGTATATTAGGACGGGGCATGAGTCCCGGGTGTGATTCGAATAAAATCTGGAACAAATTTTGGCTTGTTCATGTTGCTGAAGTCCCAGGCCTGCTGGTGTCATTGCACTTGCGGAGGGTTTGAATGCAGGTGCGGACTTGATGGTGCAAAAGATGAGGGGCAGAAGCAAAAAGGAGCGCCCAGGGCTGGGCTCGCAGGTGCTGACACCCGGGCGCAGGTGCGCTTCCGCAGGCGCGGATATTTCTTCCGCACTGCGGAATTTGGGAAGGGCCTTTGGGCAGGACCCCAGATGCAGTCGTTTCTCCCCAAAAGATGGCTCACAGGTGCGAGCCATTGTCTGCAGAAGCGGAATCCCTGGAGTTAAGTGGGAACCACACGTGCGATGGTTTTTCCGCAGGTGCGGCATCGCAGGTGCGACTAAAAGGCTGCATATGCGGAATCGCTGGGCAGAAAAGGGGTCTTCGAGGGTTTGAGTTTCATAATCAATATTTGGACCTAGAGAGCTTGGTTTGTGGCGATTGTTCAAGATATTTTCAAGGAAAATATTGGGGTAAGAAATCCTAACCCGATTTCTTTTAATTTACACGAATCTATTGTTAATTTCATCATTTAATTAGTGATTTGAGTTGAAAATTTGGGGACACTTTGTGAAACTTCTTAGGTTAAATTTTGGGGATTTGAAAAGTGATTTGAGGTCGAATTTGAGTAATTCTTGTATGGTTGGACTCGTTATCGAATGAGTATTCAGATTTTATAATTTTGGTCGGGTTCCGAGACGCTAGGCCTGGGTTGACCTTTTGAGTTGACTTTTTATTTCTCCGTAAAGATCGTAGTTCTATCATTCAAAATAGTTTCCTATAGTTTATATTTTAAGTATGAAGTTGTTTTGGCTAGATTCGAGCCATTCAGAGTTGGATAATCGAGGGAAAGGCATACTAGTGGATTGGGTTAGCGTGTATTGAGGTAAGTGTCTTGCCTAACTTTGTGTGGGGGAATTACCCCTTAGGATTGGTGTTGTTTATGATAACTGTGATGTGTGAAAGCCATGTACGCAAGGTGACGAGTGTGTGCACGGGCTAAATGTGGAAATGTATCGGTTTTAGCTATGTAGATTCCTTCAATGCCTTAATTGAGTTCTCTTATCATGTTGTATTTATCATCATTAGTCTATTTTCACATGTTTTACTTGTCTTATCTATTACTTGTTAACTTCCCTACATGTTTGTTCGAAGTCTCTGTTTCCTTTATTTCATATTCATTATTGATCCGTTGAATTCCTTACTTGAAGTTGTCATTCTTGGAATATCTTGTTGTTGAAATTGGTATTGAGCTATAAGGGACGTGATTCATATTGAGGTAAAGTGTTAAGTTGTGAAATACTAGTCTTGTTGAGTTATTTACTTTCGGTTATTATTGTTGATACTCTTGGGTACATTGTGGTTGAGCCATGGCCTACTTGTTGTGAAAATACTGTTATTGTTGCTTTCTATGGTAAGTTATGATATTGCGCACTTGAGGTGCGAATTGCGATAGGTTGTGATATTGATACACATGCAGTGGTATAAGGTTTTGCGGTTGAAACGCATGCTCTGAGATAAGGTGGGCTTGATACACGTGGCTAGTAGGGGAACTAATAGAAGTCACACCGTGTGATAAGGTAGGCTAAAACGCGGGATGCTATTTTGGAAAAAAATTATTGTCAAAACTAATTGCAACGCTCTCGGGTGATATAAGGAAAGATTGTGGATTATTCTCGTTATTTGAGACTACGAGGCGATACCTCGTAGTGACTCTTGTTGGTGTTTCGCTATTGCTCCACTTGTCTTTGGTTGTTTTGTTTCCTTAGCATGTCGTTCCTTGTTTTTTCCGTGTTGCATTATTTGCTTTTGTTCCGTGTATCTAACCTCGATATGTTATTTGTTGTGTCAATTTCATTGCTTTTATTACTACACTGCCATACACTTGTATAATTTTTCTTATTTATTCCAGTAGGGGCTTGACCTGACCTCGTCACTACTCTACCGAGGTTAGGCTTGGCACTCACTGGGTACCGTTGTGGTGTACTCTTGCTACACTTCTGCACATATTGTGTGAAGAATCAGGTACCTCCTACTAGCCCAGGTACTAGCGAGAGCTCAGCTTTGGAGACTTCAAGGTATACCTGCCGGCGTCCACATGCTTCGGAGTCCACCTCTACCTAGAATATTCTATTTTCCTCATCATTTTATAGACATTGATATAGGATTATTCAATACTACAATTTAAAGCTTGTGACTTATATTCGCTGTGTTTTGAAAAATTGTATATACTGAGTTGCAGAGTTTCTTTTTATTAAATTGTTGAGTTTTGAGAGTTATTTGTCATTTTAGTTATATTTCGCATGTTTTGGTTTGACTTACCAAGTATTAGAGACTAGGTTCCATGACGACATCCTACGTAGGAAAATTGGGGTCGTGACAAGTTGGTATCAGAGCTGTAGGTTCATAGGTGTTATGAGTCACAAGCAGGTTTTGGTAGAGTCTCGTAGATCAATATAGAGACGTCTGTACTTATCTTCGGGAGGCTATGGAACTGTTAGGAAAAGTTTCACTTCTTTGATTCTTTATCGTGCGAGTTTGTTGACTTTGAAATTCTAAATCTCTATCTTTCTATTCTCTCACAGATGTTGAGGACATGCTCAACTAGATCAGATGGTCAGACACTCGTGCCCCCTGCTAGATCTGCAAGAGGCCGGGGCCGGGGCCGGGGCCGGGGCCGGGGCAGAGGGCGAGGACGGGAATGTGGTGCAGCCATAGCACCTACCCGAGCCGCTACAGAGAAGCCACCAGTAGCTCTAATGAGAGGGCAGACACCTGAGACGCCTATTACTACCCCTGCACTTCAGGAGACTCTCGCGCAGTTTTTGAGCTTGTTTGGCACTTTAGCTCAGGTAAGGTTAATTCCACTTGCTCCCGCCACATCTCAGACTGGGGGAGGAGCACAGGCTCCCGCCGGCCGTACCCCAGAGTAGCATGTTACGAGTTTAGGGCGACACCATGTCTTAGAGGTCATCTTAGTACAGCCGGTCATCCCAGTTCAGCCCGAGGTTAGGGCAGCAACTTCTGAAGGGGAGCAGCTCAGGCTCGAGAGGTACAAGAAGTACCACCCTCATACTTTCAGCAGTTTGGCTTTAGAGGAAGCACATGGTTTTTTTGAGGAGTGCCACCGTATCCTCCGTACTATGGGTATTGTGGAGTCGAGTGGGGTTGCTTTCACTACGTTCCAGCTTAAGGGAGCGGCTTATCAGTGGTGGTAAGCGTATGGTTGGGTAGCCTGGCCGAGGCAACTTCACTCACTTAGGGTCAGTTCTCAAAGATGTTCATGAGGGAGTTAATTTTCCAGAGCCTTCGTGATGCATGGCACATAGAGTTTGAGCAGTTCCGCCAGGGTGTTATTACCGTATTAGAGTATGCTGTCAAGTTTAGCGAGTTTTCCAAACATGCACCTGCATTAGTTTCCACTGTCAGAGAGCGAGTTCGTCGATTTATCGAGGGGCTCAACCCAGGTATTAGATTCAGCATGGTTCGAGAATTGGAGACTAACATCCCATACCAGCAGGTAGTGGAGATCTCTAGGAGATTGGAGGGTATGTGGGCCCGAGAGTGAGAGGAAAGGAAGGCCAAGAGGCCTCGAGATTCTGTCACATATAGTGGTGCCCATGCCCCAGTTATAGCCCATCATGGTAGAGGCTATGTGAGCCGTCCTATTCATTCAACACTTCCAGCTTCTACCGGTATTTCAGCCACTCCTAGGTCTCAGGTTGCCTATTATGCACCGCCACTATCTAGTGCACCTCGTGCACCGGGTGCTTTCAGGAGTCGGTCCAACCGACCAGGCCCAAGCTAGTTCCAACAGCCACATCCTCTGAGAGCTTGTTTTGAGTGTGGTGACACTCTTTATATAGTGAGGGAATGCCCTAGACTTAGGAGGGGTGCACCTCCATAGACTACTCAGGCCCCATGTATTCCACAGGGCCCTCAGGCTTCTCCAGCTGTGGTTACCGCACCAGTTGCCACTCCACCTACATAGCCAACTAGAGGTGGAGGTTGGGCAGGTAGAGATTGCCCTAGAGAGGGAGGCCAATCCAGATGTTATGCTCTTCCTACTAGGACGGAGGCGGTTGCATCAAACTCTGTTATCACAGGTATTGTTCCAGTTTGTCATAGGGATGCATCGGTCTTATTTGATCCAGGCTCCACTTATTCCTATGTATCATCTTTCTTTGCTCCATATTTGGGTATATCACGTGCTTCTTTGAGTTCTCCTGTCTATGTGTCCATGCCTATGGGAGATTCCATTATTGTTGACTGTATGTATCGATCATGTTTAGTTGTTCTTAGTGGTTTTGAGATCGGAACCGACCTATTGTTGCTCAGTATGGTAGAGTTTGATGTTATCTTGGGTATGGACTGATTGTCACCCTATCATGCTATTCTTGATTTTCACGCCAAGACGGTGAAGTTGGCTATGCCAAGTTTGCTGTGGTTGGAGTGGAGGGGTACCTTGGATTATGTTCCTAGCAAAGTGGTGTCTTTCGTTAAGGCACATCGGATGGTTGGGAAGGGGTGTGAGGCATATCCAGCCTCTGTGAGAGATGTTAGTGTTGATACTCCTATTATTGAGTCATTTCCGGTAGTGAGGGATTATCCAAATATATTTTTGGCAGATCTTTTGGGCATGCCGCCCGACAGGGATATCAATTTTTGTATTGATTTGTTACCGAGCACTCAGCCCATTTCTAGTCTATCATATTATATGGCCCCAACATAGTTGAAGGAGTTAGAGGAGCAATTGCATGAGTTGCTTGATAAGGGTTTCATTTGGCCTAGTGTGTCACGTGGATTGCTCCGGTCTTGTTTGTGAAGAAGAAGGATGGTTCTATGCGCATGTGTATTGATAATTGATAGTTTAACAAGGTTACAGTGAAAGAACAGGTATCCATTGCCACACATTGATAACCTACTTAACCGGCTATAGGGTGCAAGAGTGTTCTCGAAGATTGATTTGCGGTTCGGCTATCATCAGTTGAAGATTCGGGAGCCAGATATTCCGAAGACTACCGTCAGGACTCGGTATAGTGATTATGAGTTCCTTGTGATGTCATTTGGGCTGACCAACACCTCAGCAGCATTCATGCACTTGATGAATAATGTATTCCAGCCCTATCTTGATTCATTCTTCATTATGTTTATTGATGACATCTTGGTGTACTCCGAGAGCCGGGAGGATCATGAGCAGCACTTGAGGACCGTGCTCCAGACCTTGAGAGGAAAGAAGTTGTATTGAAAATATTCAAAGTGTGAATTCTGGCTTGATTCAGTGGCATTTCTGGGTCATGTAGTGTCGAGTGAGGGATTCAAGGTAGATCCGAGGAAGATTGAAGCAGTGTAGAGTTGGCCCAGACTATCTTCAGCTATTGAGATCTGGAGTTTTTTTGGTTTGGCAGGGTATTACCATCGATTCGTAGAGGGTTTCTCATCTATTGCTTCACCTATGACCAGATTGACCCAGAACGGTGCTCCTTTCAAGTGGACCGAGGAGTATGAGAAGAGCTTTCAAAAGCTCAAGACTACTTTGACTATAGTCCCAGTATTGGTATTGCTTACGGATTTGGGGTCTTACACTGTGTACTGTGATGCGTCGCGTGTTGGCCTTGGCGCGGTGTTTATGCAAGACGGTAGGGTGATTACCTACGCGTCTAGACAATTGAAGGTGCATGAGAAGAACTATCTTATCCACGACCTTGAGTTAGCAGCTATTGTTCATGCCTTTAAGATTTGGCGACACTATTTGTACGACGTTCCTTGTGAGGTCTATACTACCCACCAGAGCCTACATCATCTGTTCAAACAGAAGGATCTTAACTTGCGTCAGCGGAGGTGGTTAGAGCTGCTTAGGGACTATGATATCACCATTCTGTGTCATCCCGGGAAGGCCAATGTAATGGCCGATGCCTTAAGTCGAAAGGTGGAGAGATTGGGCAGTTTAGCATATCTAACAGTAGTGGAGAGGCCATTAGCCTTAGATGTTCAGGCCTTGGCCAACCAGTTTGTTAGATTAGATGTTTTAGAGCCGAGTCGAGTTTTGGCTTGTGTGGTTTCTTGGTCTTCTCTTTATGATCGTATCAGAGAGTGTCAGTATGATGACCCCCATTTACTTGTCCTCAAGGACACGATTCAGCACGGTGATGCCAAGAAGGTCACTATTGGGGATGACGGTGCATTACGGATGCAGAGCAGGCTATGTGTGCCCAATGTAGATGGTTTGCATAAGTTGATTCTTCAGGAGGCTCATAGTTTGCGGTACTCCAACATCGGGTGCCGCTAAGATGTATCAGGACTTAAGGCAACATTATTGGTGGAGGAGGATGAAGAAAGATATAGTGGAGTATGTAGCTCGGTGCCTAAATTGTCAGCAGATGAAGTATGAGCATCATCGGCCAGGTGGATTGCTTCAGATGCTAGAGATTCCAAAGTGGAAATGGGAGCGGGTCACTATGGATTTTGCTGTTGGGCTCCCACGGACTCAAAGGAAGTTCGATGCAGTAGTGTGATTGTGGATAGGTTGACCAAGTCGGCTCATTTCATTCTAGTGGTGACTACTTATTCTTCAGAGAAGCTGGCTCAGGTCTATATTCGCGAGATTGTCAGACTTCATGGTGTGCCATATCCATCATCCCTGACCAGGGTATGCAGTTTAAATCGCGGTTCGGGAAGGCCGTACAACGTGATTTAGGCATGCAGGTTGAGTTGAGCATAGCATTTCACCCTTAGACGGATGGACAGTTCGAGCGCAATATTCAGATTTTGGAGGATATGCTCCGTGCCTGTGTGATGGAGTTTGGGGGTTATTAGGATCAGTTCTTGCCGCTTGCGGAGTTTGCCTACAAGAACAACTACCAGTCGAGCATTCAGATGGCTTCGTATGAGGCCTTGTATGGAGGGAGTGTCGGTCTCCGGTGGGTTTGTTTGATCCGGGTGAGGCTGGGTTATTGGGTATAGACTTTGTTCAGGACGCTTTGGAAAAGGTTAAATTGATTCAAGATCGGCATTGCACATCTCAATCTAGATAGAAGAGTTATGTGGATAAGAAGCTTCGCAACGTTGCATTCATGGTTTGGGAGTGCGTCTTGCTTCGAGTTTTGCTCATAAAGGCTGTTATGAGGTTTGGAAAGAAGCGCAAGTTGAGCCCTAGGTATATTAGACCTTTTGAGATTCTTGAGAGGATTGGAGAGGTGGCCAATGCCACCTAGTCTAGCTGCAGTTCATCTAGTATTCCATGTTTCTATGCTCTGGAAGTATCACGGTGATCCGTCTCATGTGTTAGACTTTCGCTCAGCCTAGTTGGACAAGGATTTATCTTATGTTGAGGAGCCAATGGCCATTTTGGGCAAGCAGGTCCAAAAGTTGAGGTCGAAGAACATTGCTTAAGTGAAGGTTCAGTGGAGGGGTCAACCAGTCGAGGAGGTGACTTAGGAGGCCGAGCATGATATGCGCAGCTGTTACCCTCATCTTTTCACCACTTCAGGTATGTCTCTACGCTTGTTCGAGGACGAACGTTTATTTTAAGAGGAAGAGGATGTAATGACCCGATAAGTCGTTTTGAGTATTTCAGCCCCGATCCCCTATTTATTGCCTCCTCTATGTTGTATTATGTGTATGTGATTTGCCGAGGGTGTCTGGTTTTGATTTCGGGAGAGTTTCAGAGTGGAATGGGCCATATAGTCCCTAGGTTGGAGCTTTAAGTTGAAAAGTTGACTGTAGTTTGATTTTTGTGTAGACGACTCCGGAATGGAGTTTTGATAGTTCCAGTAGCTCTGTATGATAATTTTAGACATAAAGCATGTCCGCATATCCGTAGGTCGTTTCAGTGCAGATTGGCGAAAGTTAGAAAGTTAAAGGTTTGGAAGGTTGGAAAGTTTGACCGGGATTTGACTTATTGATATCGGGGTCGGATTCCTATTCCAGAAGTTGGAATAGGTCTGTCATGTAATTTATGACTTGTGTGCAAAATTTGAAATCAATCAGAGTTGGTTTGGTGTGAATCGGCATTAGTTTTTGAATTCGAAAGTTCATAGTTTCATAGGCTTGAATTGGGTTGTGATTCGTATAATCGATGTTGTTTGATGTGATTTTTGGCCTTGAATAGGTCCATTATGTGTTTTGGAACTTGTCAGTATATTCGGACGGGGTCCCATGGGTCCCAAGTGTGATTTGGATTGAATCCAGAACAAATTTTAGCTTGTTCATGTTGCTGAAGTCCCAGGTCTGTTGCTGTCATCACACCTGCGAAGGGATTGACCGCAAATTTGGACTCGCAGGTGCGAAAGATGAGGTGCAGAAGCGAAAAGTAGAGCCCAGGGCTGGGCTCGCAGGGGCGCCTCCGAAGGCTTGGACATTTCTTGCGCAGAAGCAGAATTCTGGAAGGGCCTTTGGGCAGGATTGCAGACGCGGTCGTTTCTCTGCAAACGCGGGATCGCAGGTGCAAGCCATTGTCCGCAGAAGAGGAACCCCTGGAGTTAAGTGGGAACTGCACCTGTGATGGTATTTCTGCAGGTGCGGCGTCGCAGGTGCAACTAAAAGGCTGTATGCGGAATCGCTGGGCAGAAAAGGGGTCTTCGAGGGTTTGAGTTTCATAATCAATATTTGGACCTAGAGAGCTTGGTTTGTGGCGATTGTTCAAGATATTTTCAAGGAAAACATTGGGGTAAGAAATCCTAACCCGATTTCTTTTAATTTACACAAATCTATTGTTAATTTCATCATTTAATTAGTGATTTGAGTTGAAAATTTGGGGACACTTTGTGAAACTTCTTAGGTTAAATTTTGGGGATTTGAAAAGTGATTTGAGGTCGAATTTGAGTAATTCTTGTATGGTTGGACTCGTTATCGAATGAGTATTCAGATTTTATAATTTTGGTCGGGTTCCGAGACGCTAGGCCTGGGTTGACCTTTTGAGTTGACTTTTTATTTCTCCGTAAAGATCGTAGTTCTATCATTCAAAATAGTTTCCTATAGTTTATATTTTAAGTATGAAGTTGTTTTGGCTAGATTCGAGCAATTCAGAGTTGGATAATCGAGGGAAAGGCCTACTAGTGGATTGGGTTAGCGTGTCTTGAGGTAAGTGTCTTGCCTAACTTTGTGTGGGGGAATTACCCCTTAGGATTGGTGTTGTTTATGATAACTGTGATGTGAGAAAGCCATGTATGCAAGGTGACGAGTGTGTGCACGGGCTAAATGTGGAAATGTATCGGTTTTAGCTATGTAGATTCCTTCAATGCCTTAATTGAGTTCTCTTATCATGTTGTATTTATCATCATTAGTCTATTTTCACATGTTTTACTTGTCTTATCTATTACTTGTTAACTTCCCTACATGTTTGTTCGAAGTCTCTGTTTCCTTTATTCCATATTCATTATTGATCCGTTGAATTGCTTACTTGAAGTTGTTATTCTTGGAATATCTTGTTGTTGAAATTGGTATTGAGCTATAAGGGACGTGATTCATATTGAGGTAAAGTGTTAAGTTGTGAAATACTAGTCTTCTTGAGTTATTCACTTCTGGTTTTTATTGTTGATACTCTTGGGCACATTGTGGTTGAGCCATGGGCTACTTGTGATGAAAATACTGTTATTGTTGCTTTCTGTGGCAAGTTTTGATATTGGGCACTTGAGGTGCAAATTGTGATACATTGTGATATTGATACACATGCGAAGGTATAAGGTTTTAGGGTTGAAACGCATGCGGTGAGATAAGGTGGGCTTGATATGCGTGGCTAGTAGGGGAACTAATAGAAGTCACATAGTGTGATAAGGTGGGCTAAAACGGGGAATGCTATTTCGGGAAAAATAATTTTCAAAACTAAATGCAAGGCTCCCGCAGTGATATATGAAAAAGTTGTGGATTATTCTTGTGATTTGAGACTACGAGGCGGTACCTCGTTAGTGACTCTTGTTGGTGTTTATGTATTGCTGCACTTGTCTTTGGTTGTTTTATTTCCTTAGCATGTCATTCCTTATTTTTTTCGTGTTGCATTATTTGATTTTGTTCCGTGTAGCTAACCTCGATATGTTATTTATTGTTTCAATTTCATTGCTTTCATTACTACTCTGTCATACACTTTTACAGTTTTTCTTATTTTTTCTAGTCGGGCCTTGACCTAACCTCGTCATTACTCTACCGAGGTTAGGCTTGACACTTATTGGGTACCGTTGTGGTGTATTCATACTACGCTTTCGCACATCTTTTTGTGCAGAACCAGGTACCTCCTACTAGGCCAGGTACTAGCGAGAGCTCAGCTTCAGAGATTTCAAGGTATACCTGCCGGCATCGGCTGGCCTCGGAGTCCCCCTTTACCCAGACTATTCTTTTTTCCTTATTATTTTATAGATTTTATGTATAGGATTATTCAGTAATACCATTTAGAGCTTGTGACTTGTATTCGCCGGGTTTTGGGAAATTGTATATACTGAGTTGCAGAGTTTCTTTATATTAAATTGTTGAGTATTTGAGAGCTATTTGTCATTTCAATTATATTCCACATGTTTTGGCTAGGCTTACCTAGTCTTAGAGATTAGGTGCTATCACGACATCCTACGGAGAGAAATTGGAATCTTGACAAAGGTCAATATGGGGCCCGCACCTCGAAACTTGACAAAATTTACAAAATTCAAACACCCATTCCAATATGTGTTCAACCATACTAAAATCATCCAATTCTGACCTCAAATCGGCCCACAAATCACCATTTTATGTTTTCGAAAAGTTTTTCACAAAAATCCCTAATTTTTCCAATTTAAACCACTAATTAAATAATTAAAACAACGATGGAATCATTAAATATAACCAAATCCGAGTCAAGAACACTTATCCCAATGCAATGCGTGAAAATTCCCTCCTAAATTTCCCAAATTCGAGCTCTCTAACTCAAAAAGTGACAAAATAACAAAAGCCGTCGAAATGGAGTAAATATAAGTCTGCCCAAGGGTTCCTCTTCGCGATCGCAGAACATGCTTTGCGATCGCGAGGCACAAAATTTAAGCTACCAAATTCCCACTACGCGAATGTGATATGAATGCCGTGAACGTGACCACTCAGCTGAACTGGCCAATGTAAACGCGACCCTATCCACGCGAACTCGATTGCCAAGCCACTGGCGCCCCTCCAGCTCTACCTTTACGCGATCGCGATTGCGATATAAGGAACGTGAACGCTGTGACCATCTCCCCCAGGCTCTGCGAACGCGACAACAAACTCGGGAACGCGATGAGTAAATCCTCTGCCACCACAGAATCACTTCGCGATTGCATTCTTCCTCACGTGAACGCGATGAACTGCAAACATCAGAAACCAGCAACTCCAAAACATGAAGAAATGGCCCGTAGCCCATCCGAAACACACTCGAGGCTCCCGGGACCCCGTCCAATCATATCAACCAATCCCATAACATAATATGGACATGCTTGAGGCTTCAAGTCATACAAAATAACATCAAAACTACGAATCACACCTCAACTTAAGCCTAGTGAAGTAATGAACTTTCAACTTCTACAACTTGCACCGAATCATATCAAATCAATTCAGAATGACCTCAAATTCTCCATGCAAGTCCCAAATGACAAAACAGAGCTATACCAAGTCTCGTAATCACAATCCGAACTCGATATCAACAAAGTCAACTCCCGGTCAAACCTCTCAACCTTCCAAACCTTCAACTTTCTCACTTTCCCAAAAACCTTCAAATCAACCTACAGACCTCCAAATCAAAATTTAGACATACGTCTAAGTCCAAAATCACCATATGAAGCTATTGGAATCATCAAAATACCATTCCGGAGTAGTTTACATAAAAGTCAAACTCCGGTAAATTCTTACTACTTAAGCTTCTAAAATGAGAATCATCCTTCCATATCAATCTCGAAACGCGTGAAAATCAAAACCGACCATACACGCAAGTGATAATACATAATATAAAGCTTTTCAAGACCTTAATCCATCAAATGGAATGCCATGGCTCAAAACGACCGGTCGGGTCATTATATTCTCTCCCTCTTAAACAAATGTTCGTCCTTGAACGTGCCAAGAACCGTTCCGAAGTCATCAAATCACTGAATAAAATCACCATACACATACTCAAGGGTGATCCCATGTCACCCCAATCCACATAAGTCCAACAACACCATCACAACTGAAGTCTATTCCTTCCACCCATACTGATAAGCCTTAGAACCAAATTTCAATATCCGATCATCCCCCAAAGACCTGATTCCTACGTAAACACAATGTATCAATCTCAACCAGCTGTAACATCTCATGCATACACCCACAAGGTATAACTACACGACGTAACATATCATCCATATGCCTATAGCAACAACTCTGACTGGAATAACTGCCTATAATCAAATCCAGCACCGGGGAATAACCTCATATAAGCTAGAACCTTGTCCCAGACCTTCCCAACACTTCTAATGATGTAAGAAACATGAAAATCTCATAACCACTCACACAATCAACAAGTCACACCCAACGCCACCTGGAACATACCTCGCAAATCTAAACCCGACAAACATTACTCGAATATGAATGAATATGGAATAAGAAACACATGAGAGAACTATCTAACAAGTCTAGAAGGTACAACTACCAATAGGTATCATACTACGAATCAATTCCACATGGGAGAAACAAAACCAAATGAACTAATCACAGGGATCTCATCCTAATATAACTCCACCACGGCACATAGCCCGGTCCAATCATATCAATCCACACGGACACACAAGGATCCCATCATCAGCTCTGAATTACAAGTAGTATACACATCATATCAAGAAAAAACCTTCACTCTCTAAATTCCGCGGGACAAAACCACAACACATAACGAACTTCCTATACCTATAGGGCCCCTAAATCATAAGTCGTAGACAAACCATCAAGAAATCACATCAAAACTTACCATAATGAATAACATAAAGTTCATTCTAGTATCATAGCTCTCAATAGTGAACAAACAGAAATGATAGACACGTGCTACCACAATAGAATCTCTCAACATAGGTTAACATATAAGTAGAGTACAAGAATCATGAAACTCACACATGGATGAAGCAAGATAGGAGGACTCACACCGATAAATAAGACCTGATCAAAATAAGACTGATGCTCCTCTATGACAAACCGAAACCAAACTTGTAGCGACATCATCTGGTGCAGGGGCCTCAGCCCTACCAGAGAAAGCATATCAAGGGGCCGAGCCTCCCCCACTAGGACGCCCTCTACCCGCCTGTCCTCCATCTTCAGCTGGCTGTGCAGGTGGAGTAACAACTAGAATGGAGCCCATAGCCTGAGTGCCCTGATGAAATCTACCTCTCCCGAGTCTAGGACAATCCCTCATGATGTGCCTAGTATCAGCACACAGATAAAAACCCCTCTGCAGGCGTGGCTGCTGGTACTGAGTCTGTGCTGGATGGCTGGGATAACCTCTATAGGTACCTCGTGTGGGTGAAGCACCACGAGTAGTTTGAAATGCGGACTGGACTAGCCAGCTGACTGAGCCTCTACCATGATTGGTTAGAGCCGAAGAGTAGAATCCTTTAAATCCTTCAGGACCTCGAGGCTTCTTGGCCTCCCTATCCTTCCGCTCCTGACCTTGAACACGTTCCAACCTCCTGGCAATCTCTTCAACCTGCTGAAAGGGAGTATTAATCTCCAACTCCCGAGCCATGATGAATCTAAACTCATAACTGAGCCCCTCGATAAACCTGCAGACCCGCTCTCTAACAGTAGAAACCAAGATAGGTGCATGATGGGATAACTCACTGAACCTGATGGCATACTCCAACACTGTCATAGTGCCCTGACGCAGCTGCTCAAACTCTGTGCGCCATGTATCCCGGAAGTTCTGGGGAACAAATTCCCTAAAGAACATCTCTGAAAACTGAACCTAAGTGAATGGGGCTACATCAGCTGGCCTAACCTCCTTGTAAGCCTGCCACCACCTATACACGGCTCCTGAGAATTGAAATATAGTAAAAGCAACTTCATTCACCTCCACAATACCCATGGTGTGGAGAATACAGTGTCACTTATCATGAAAACCCTACGCATCCTCGGTAACTGCACCACTAAAAGTACGAGGATCATACTTGTTCAACCTCTCAATCCTCTTTTTCTCCTTCTCTAATGCCTCAGGCCTGACCTCAGGCTGAACTGCGATAACAGGCTATACTAGCACAACACCCAGAATATGACCAACATGAGCCTGTTGCTCTAGAGTACGGGTGGCGGGAGTCGGAGCTCCTCCCTAAGTCTGCGAAGTAGCTGGTACAACTGGAATCAACGCCGCCTAAGCCAATGTACGAAACATGCTCAGGAACTATGCTAAAGTCTCCTAAAGTCAAAGGGTAGAAAAAGGCGCCTGTAGTGCCTGTCCCCCGACTGGAGCTACTAGTGGCTCCTCAGCTGCTACTATGACAGGTATTCTAGTTACGACACGTGCCCCTCCTCGGCCTCTACCTCGGCCCGGGCCTCTTGTAGCTCTAGTACGGGGAGTGGGTGTTTGCTCAGCTGATTCGATAGTGCGTGTACTCACCATTTGTGAGAGAATAGAAATACAAAAGCTCAAACTCCAAAATTAATAACTCCGCACTATAGGAATGAAAGAAGTGGAATTTTCCTAATAGTTCGTAGCCTCTCGAAGATAAGTACAAATGTCTCCATACCGATCCACAAGACTCTACTCAACATGCTCGTGGCTCAATTGAACCTATGAACCTAGAGCTCTAATACCAACTTATTACGATCCAAAATCTCATATTAGGCGTCGTGATGGCACCTAGTCTCTAACACTAGGTAAGCCAGTTACTTACAAAAGTTAAACCAACCAAGCATGATATTTTTGAAGCATAGTTTAATATAAATACTGAGGTAAAGGTGATATAAGCCTACGCAGAAATAAATCACAACAATCCTCCCAAGACTAGGTAGTACAAAGTCACGAACTCTAGACGAATACATAGGAATATCCCAAAAACAAAATACAATACACTTCGAATAATAAATAAACATTACAATCAAAAGGAAAAGGACTCCAAGAGACAACGATGACCAAGCAGCTCTACCTTGAATCCTCGTGATCAAGAAGCTAACTCTGCCTGAATTCGTTATCTCCAATACCTGGATCTGCACATTAGTATGAGTATGCCACGGTCTACCCAATAAGTATCAGGACTAATCTCGGTAGAGTAGTGACAAGGTACAAGTCAAGAGACCTACTAGTCATAATAACCTGTGTAGTATATAAGTATAAAGCTAATAATGGAAGCAAGAATCAGGAAATAGCAACGCGGAATTAACATGTGATAGAAACAGTAAAGTAATTAGAACACTGTTAAAGTTCTAGTAAAACTAAATAAGGTATAAAAGTGACAACCGAACAATCAAGTCGTTCTAGCACAAGTTTTACAACAAAATTACTCCGAGATACCTCATCTCAAAATCGTAAGTCATGAGTTCCAAATCACAAATCATGTACTCAAGGCACCATGCCCACATTATTAATCACAACTGCATATAGACAACTCATGTGCCTATATCTAAATCTGCTCGGCATAGTCACAGGCTCACTGTCACAATCCGCCTAGCATGGTCACATGCTTAATATCACAGTGGGAGCAGATAATACAAGAATACATGTGCATTGTCAATGAATGTCAAGTTTCATACTTATGAACCTGTATAAATGGCATGCTACGATGTATGCATGTGAGAGTGTACTATTACAGTCCAAGTCGACAAGTAATATCAAAGACATCGAGTAGCTCATTGGTAATAACACAACAAGGCACGTAAGGTGCATGGCACACACAAGAAAATCATGCCATCAGATGAATACCATCAACATTATGCCCCCAGGACGTCACAAATCATCCCTGGCATAGCCACCCTTAACTCTCTGTATTGACAATATTGTAATAGCCACCCATATCGCTCCGCCCAGACATTTAACACAATAGCCACCCGTATCACTCCACCCAAACAATAACGCAATAGCCGCTTGTATCACTCCGCACAATCAACAAATATGAGATGCCACCCTTATGCTCCGCATAGCAAAAATAAATTCACACAACAACCCACATGTTCTAGCATCACAACAACACGACATATAGATTTGTATCACAAGTGCCCATAGGCCCACAGCCTTTTCCAAAACAACAATACTGATATCACCATAACACATAGCTCATGGCTCAACCACGATGTGTACAAGAATCTCAATGGCAATAAAATGAAATGGGAGATTAACTCAACAATGAAATATACTCCATTAAACAACAACTTCAACTGAATAGGTTAATGGCTCTTAGTAATTTCAACTTCAATTAATTGCTTAAGAATAAATACAATAATGAAGATATTTCCATGGAATGTCAACTTCGAATTCTAGTGTATAACATAAGCTAATGAAGAAAGAGATGGCATGAAATAGCAACTACGTCTGAATGCATGTGGATAACTCGACAACGAACGGATATTATGTAATAGAACTTCAAATAAGAATAACTCAACAATAAAAGAGGCAACATGACAATAAAGAAGGTAAATAATTCAACTAAGCATATAAGAGTAAACTTGACAAACAAAAGAAGTTGGACATGTGCTAATAACTTCAAATAAAGCATGTAAGAGTAAACATAACATGGAGGATATAAAATGATATGACAACTTCAAATAATGCATGAATGAAGCCAAGGAGTCTAACCGATCAAATACCACATATAAGCCTTTGTACAACCTCGTCACCTCGCGTACACGTCTTCCACATAATTCAAACAATACAATCAACCCAAAATTCTAAGAGGTAGTTCCCCAACACAAAGTTAGGCAAGATAGTTACCTCAAAGAAGCTAAATCAACACTCTAAAAAGTCCTCTCCGTGTGAAACAACCTCCGGATGACTTGAATCTAGCCAAAATAACTTAATATCATAATTAAAAGCAATAAGAAATAACTCCGGATAATAAAGCTTCGATCTTAAGTCAACCCAAAAGGTCAACCTCGAGCTTGCACCTCGGAACCCAACAAAACTCACAAAATTCTAACACCCATTTTGACACGAGTCCAACCATCCAAAAATCATCCAATTTCAACCTTAAATTGTCCCTCAAATCACCATTTTATGTTTTAGAAAAGTTTCTACAAAAATCCCCAATTCTCCAATTCAAACCACTAACTAAATGACAAATACAAAGATGTAACCATGACATATAAGCAAACATGAGTCAAGAACACTTACCCCAATCCAAAGCGTGAAATTCCCCTTCAAAGTCGCCTAAATCCGAGATCTCCAACTCAAAAAGTGATAAAATAATAAAAGCCCTCAAAATAGAGTAAATATAAGTCTGTTCAGGGGTTCCTTTTCGCGATCGCGGGACATGCTTAGCGATCGTGAGGCACAAATATAAGCTGCAAAATTCCTATTGTGTGAAAGCAATACGAAGCTCGCGAACGCGACCACTCAGCTCAACTGGCCAACGCCAACGTGACCCTATCCACACAAAATCTATGACCAAGCTATTGGCGCCCTTCCAACTCTACCTCTATGTGATCGCGATACAAGGAACATGAACGCGATGACCATCTTCCCCAGGCTCTGTGAACGCAACAACAAACTCGCAAACATGATGAATAAATCCTCTGCCACCTCAGATACACATCGCGATCGCGTTCCTCCTCATGTGAATCCTTTGAACTGCAAAACATCAGAAAACCAGCAACTCCAAAACATGAAAAAATGACCCGTAGTCCATCCGAAACAAACTCGAGGCTCCCGGGACCCCATCCAATCATATCAACCAATTCCATAACATAATACAGACATTCTCGAGGCCTCAAATCACACAAAAAAACATCAAAACTATGAATCACACCTCAATTCAAGCCTAATAAACTAATGAACTTGCAACTTTTACAACTTGCGCCGAATCATATCAAATAAACTCGAAATGACCTCAGATTTTGCATGTAAGTCCCAAATGACACATTGGAGCTATACCAACTCCCGGAATCACAATCTGAACTCGACATCAAGAAATTCAACTCCCGGTCAAACCTCTCAACCTACCAAATCTTCAACTTTTCAACTTTTGCCAAAAAGTATCAAAATCAAACTACGAACCTCCAAATCTAAATATGGACATACGTCTAAGTCCAAAAATAATGGAATCATCAAAATATCATTCTGGAGTCGTCTACACAAAAGTCAAATTCTGATAAACTCTTACTACTTAAGCTTCTAAAATGAGAATCATCCTTGCATATCAACCTCGAAAGGTGCAAAATTCGCAACTAACCATACATACAAGTTGTAATATATAATATGAAGCTTCTAAAGACCTTAAACCACCGAACGGAATGATATGGCTCAAAACGGCCCGTCGGATCATTACACGCTTATTGCTTATTGGGGATTTCTATTCTCTATCGATGGATTTTATGCTATCTTTACTCTGCGTATATTGCTAATTGTTCATAAACTCTGCACGGTTGGAATGACTATGTCATTATTCAATTATTCACCAAACATACCATATTGACAGGACCGTGTTATTTGCATTCGACCTATTTGTTAGATTGTTCATCAAAGTCTGCTTGATTGGTATAATATTTTTTGTATTGTTCAACAAAGTGTTATTTGAACTTATAATTTCAATTTCGATCAAACGACCCTAAATTTGCTCCAAATGATCTCAAGCTTGAAATAAAACCTCCAAATACCAACACAAACAATCCCAAACTACCAATTTAGCCATATAATACCAAATCAAGAAGACCTACTTTATCTTCTCCAATACTTTCGAAGGACCTACAATGGAGTTTTAATATTGTTAAAGTAAATCACTAAATTAGTATTTGAACTAAAAATTTAAACACAGATTATTAATATTCAAATGACTCTAACAATAATCAATCATTAACTTTCAGTTTTCACCCCCAAATAAGAATTTCAAGCTTTTAATATTGAAGAACTATGATGTTCTTGATGAAGAAGAAGCCTATTTTTTATAACAAAGTAAAATTAAATGGAGATAATATTTAAAGAGCAGTCCTTTAGCGGGATAACTAGTGCAATTTTTTGGAAATCAACTAATCAACTCTACTACTTGGGATATTAACTCTAATAGCCGCTCCTCTTTGGAGGGTGGAAAAAGACCCAGCTTAACAAGATATAAATGATGAGAAACACTTGTAAACTCTTGGTGAAGATATCAGCCACCTGTGAGTTGAGTTGGAAGTACGAAAGAGACTGATGAAGCCATCTCCCAATTTGGTCCCACCAAAGTGAGAATCCAATTCGAAATGCTTGGTCCTCTTATAGAAAATAGGATTCATTATTATGTGAACGACACCCTGATTATCACAATAGACATGAATAGAAGACAAGTCAGTAAAATGAAAATCAGAAGCATCCTAGAAAGCCAAGTGACCTCAGTCACAACCTTACTCAAGAACCTATACTCAACTTCAGTTGTAGAAGGAAACATCACATACTGCTTTTTAGATTTCCAACCCACTAAACTACCACTGTCACGACTCGAAATCTCAACCTCGGGGTTGTGATGGTGCCTAAAGTCCACTTGCTAGGCAAGCCAACATTAGTACACAATTATTATTTTTAACAATTTTAAAAATAGATTAATAAGAAAGTAAAGATGAAACTTACACACACACACACACACACACACACATATATATATATAATAAACTCCGAATACGCTGTCTAGTCAAATTTCGGAATCAGGTGTCACAAGTACATGAGCTACTAAAATAAAATACTACAACCAATGTCTGTAATAAAAATACAAATGTTTGAATGAAATAAACAGAACAAGAAAATAAGAAGGGGACTTCAGGGTCTGCGAACACCGTGCAGCTTTACCTCAAGTCTTTACGTAAAGATAGTTTGAGCGAGCCCTCGACTAACCACTGTTGGGACCAGTACCATAATCTGTATAAGAATTGTAAAAGTATATTATGAGTACAACCGACCCCATATACTCCATAAGTGTCGAGCCTAACCTCGGCGAAGTAGTGATGAGGCTATATAATAAGGCACTCACAAAAAGTCGGTACGAGTATAAGTAAATACAATAACATAATAGAGAAAATAGAAATTAACATGAAAATCGGAACAGAAAATACATAACAGAGGCCCCTAGAATATTGCTTATGCTCAAGTTCACAACACAACACGAATATATATGATGATTTTAGACTTGGGCGTGTGTCTGAATGTTGATTTGGAGTTCCGAAGGTCGTTTCAGCATGAATTGGTGAAAGTTAGAAAGTTGAAGGTTTGGAAGATTGGAAAGTTTGACCGAGAGTTGAATTCTTGATATCAGGTTCGATTTTCAATTCCGGAGGTTGAAAATATGTCCGTCATGTCATTTATGAGTGTGTGCGAAATTTGAAGTCAATCGGAGTTGGTTTGGTGTGAATCGCTATTAGTTTTGGAATTTGGAAGTTCATAATTTCATAGGCTTGAATTGGGTTGGGATTCGTAGAATCAATGTTGTTTGATGTGATTTTTGGCCTCGAATAGGTCCGTTATGTGTTTTAGAACTTGTTGGTATATTAGGACGGGGCATGAGTCCCGGGTGTGATTCGAATAAAATCTGGAACAAATTTTGGCTTGTTCATGTTGCTGAAGTCCCAGGCCTGCTGGTGTCATTGCACTTGCGGAGGGTTTGAATGCAGGTGCGGACTTGATGGTGCAAAAGATGAGGGGCAGAAGCAAAAAGGAGCGCCCAGGGCTGGGCTCGCAGGTGCTGACACCCGGGCGCAGGTGCGCTTCCGCAGGCGCGGATATTTCTTCCGCACTGCGGAATTTGGGAAGGGCCTTTGGGCAGGACCCCAGATGCAGTCGTTTCTCCCCAAAAGCTGGCTCACAGGTGCGAGCCATTGTCTGCAGAAGCGGAATCCCTGGAGTTAAGTGGGAACCACACGTGCGATGGTTTTTCCGCAGGTGCGGCATCGCAGGTGCGACTAAAAGGCTGCATATGCGGAATCGCTGGGCAGAAAAGGGGTCTTCGAGGGTTTGAGTTTCATAATCAATATTTGGACCTAGAGAGCTTGGTTTGTGGCGATTGTTCAAGNAGAAGCATCCTAGAAAGCCAAGTGACCTCAGTCACAACCTTACTCAAGAACCTATACTCAACTTCAGTTGTAGAAGGAAACATCACATACTGCTTTTTAGATTTCCAACCCACTAAACTACCACTGTCACGACTCGAAATCTCAACCTCGGGGTTGTGATGGTGCCTAAAGTCCACTTGCTAGGCAAGCCAACATTAGTACACAATTATTATTTTTAACAATTTTAAAAATAGATTAATAAGAAAGTAAAGATGAAACTTACACACACACACACACACACACACACATATATATATATAATAAACTCCGAATACGCTGTCTAGTCAAATTTCGGAATCAGGTGTCACAAGTACATGAGCTACTAAAATAAAATACTACAACCAATGTCTGTAATAAAAATACAAATGTTTGAATGAAATAAACAGAACAAGAAAATAAGAAGGGGACTTCAGGGTCTGCGAACACCGTGCAGCTTTACCTCAAGTCTTTACGTAAAGATAGTTTGAGCGAGCCCTCGACTAACCACTGTTGGGACCAGTACCATAATCTGTATAAGAATTGTAAAAGTATATTATGAGTACAACCGACCCCATATACTCCATAAGTGTCGAGCCTAACCTCGGCGAAGTAGTGATGAGGCTATATAATAAGGCACTCACAAAAAGTCGGTACGAGTATAAGTAAATACAATAACATAATAGAGAAAATAGAAATTAACATGAAAATCGGAACAGAAAATACATAACAGAGGCCCCTAGAATATTGCTTATGCTCAAGTTCACAACACAACACGAATATATAGAACCAAAAGTTAAGAACAATCATAACACGTCTTCTCCGTTGCGGCGTGCAACCCGATCCCCACATATCATAATAATATCAATACTGTTGTGGCATGTAACTCGATCTCAAATAACATTTAACTATCCGTTGCAGCATGCAACACGATCCCAAATAATATTATCAATATCCGTTGTGGCGTACAATCCGATACCAGATAAATAACATGTAAGTACAGAACTACATCCAACTACACGTATTACTCAATGAAGTGCAATAAATGAATTAAACAAATAAAGACATAAGACCGATAAAAGTGGCTATCTAACGACATAGAATAAAAAAAATATAAGGCAAGTAATGGTAGTCGATAAATAAAGACATGGATTCATGAAAATATATAGCAAATTAAGGCATGTAATGAATAAAAGCATGAATTTAACAAGTAAGGAAAATAACATTTAAAGTATTTAGCATGTAGTAACATGGAGATAATGAATGCACGAAACAAGGGAAATCAAACAATTAAGTAGCCTGCCCCGCATGCTTAACCCATGACAACGTATATACACTCGTCACCTTGCATATATACCGTTCCCACACATAATCATGTAGCAAGTAGACTAATCAAGTCCTAATTCCCTCAATTCAAGGTTAACCACGACATTTACATCTTTCCAGAATCAAGTCAACAATCAATCACAACTTTGCCTTTCAAGCAAGCCTCCAAACCAATCGAATCTAGTCAATTGTCAATGAAACAATCCAAATAAAGCTTTAGAAACTACCCACGAATGGAAAAGGTTCAATTTTGATCATTTTTAAATTTTAACAAAAATCAACCCCGGGCTAGCTTAGTCGAAATTCGAGATTCGGACCAAATCTCGATTACCCATTCACCCCCGAGCCTGGATATGTGATTTGTTTTGAAATTCGACATCAATTAGAGGTCTAAATTTCAATTTTATAAATTCATAAATTCTACCTAAACCCCTAATTTCTACCACGAAATTCATAGATTTGATGTTAAAAATTAATGAGAAGTAATTGGAATTGATTGCGAACTAGTTAAAGATGCTTACCAATAAATTTATGGAGAAAGAGTTCTTCAAAAATTTCCTCTAAGGAACTTAGGGTTGAAAAAGGGTGTAAAATGAGCTAAGGCCCGATTTCTCAATCTTTTATCCAGCTGCAGATGTTGCAATTGCGAACTTTTATGCAAAATTGTGATGTCCGCAAATGCGAAGCACTAATCACAAAAGCGACCAATGTGAAGTTGCAAATGTGAAAAAAACCTTCGCATTTGCAAAGGTCCCTCCCTCTACAAATGAAAACTAAGTTTTTCTTTTTCGAAGCTTCCCCCAAAGTTGTCAAGTCGCAAATGCAAGACTCCAACCGCATTTGAAATTTCCAAGCCTTCAACAAATGTGGCTCCTTTTTCGCAAATACGAAGTAACCCAATCCCAGTGCCTTTCGCAAATGCGATCATTTGATTGCAAATACGATGCTCGCAAATGTGAGCCAGACCTCGCAATTGCTGTGCTGAGCACCAACAGTTCCAAACCCATCTGTAACACATCTAAAATGCACTCGGACCCCTTGGGCTTCAAAACAAATATGCACACAAGTGTAATAACATCATATGAAATTGCTCACTACCTCAAAGCATCAAAATAATATCAAATAACAAGAATTGATTATCAAAACTCAAGATTTCAACTTGTAAACTCATTTTCACTATCTTTTTTATAATGCGCCGAAACGCACTTGGGTCACTCGGAACCCAGTTCAAAAATGTCATACGAGCCTATCAGAATCGTCAAAACATCGATCCGAGGCCATTTACTAAAAACGTTGATCGTGTTCAACTTAAACCTCATTTTAAGTCAAAAATGATTTTTTTATTTACAATTTTACGTAAAAACTTATCAAAAAATGATACAGATATCACACGCAAACCAATAAACATCAAATGAAGTTATGAGATGTTTCGGAGCATAAAAATTTAGGCTAGTCCTTAAAATAACCTACTGGATCGTCACATTCACCCAGTAGTATGTAGAAGCTATCAACTATTTTTTTACTATCAAGACAAAATCCCTAATCCCATGTCACTAAATACCCGCAATGAAAAATCTGGAGAATTTTTGAAGAATATACCAAAGTCAGAAGTCCCTTTCAAATGCCTTAGCAAGTGTAATGCAACCTTCATATAAGAAGCATAAGAATGCTGCATGAACTAAGAGATGTTATACAACAAAAGACATGTCTGACTTGGTATGAGTAAATTATTTTTAGCTTCTCGCCTAAAATCTTATACACCTCTGGATTGGGCAGATGTTCATCTATATTAGCCTCTATATTCTTATGCAACTCGAAAGGAGAAATTACATGACTAGAAACATCAGAATTAAAATCTTTTACTAGATCACTAACAAACCTTTTTGACGCAACAATACCCCAGAAGAAGAATACAGAACCTCTATTCTAAGAAAATAGTTGAGCGTTCCAAATCCTTAATCTTAAACTTATCATGGAGAAAAACCTTTACTACAGAAATCTCCTCTAACTTAGTTCCAATAAGCACTATGATATTCACATAAACAGCTAAAACCACAGGAGATTCCCTATAACCCTTTGTAAAGAGAGAAGAATCCTTTAGTGAATGGTTGTATATCCTTGATTGTAAGGATTGGTAAAACATAGCATACTACTATATGGAAGCATGCCTCAGCCAATAGAAGGATTTATCCAAAAACCCAGAGGAAAGTTTCATAAATAATTTCTCATCCAAATTACCACGCAAGAAAGCACTTTAGACGTCACGTTGAAAAAAGGACCACCTTTTATTAACAACTACAATAACAAGAGTCTTAATAGTTGACATTTTTACAATAGGAGAGAAAGTCTCATCAATATTAATGCCCTTAAATTGCGTGTCACCTCTACTTCCAATCTATCTTTATACCTTTCTATGCTCCAACCAGTCTTATATTTAATTGTGTATCCCATTTACAACCAGTGGACTTCTTACCAAAGGTTAACTCAATAATTTCTCAAGTCTTATTCGCCCCTCAGAGCGTCAAACTTTTTCCTCATAGCATTTTGAGAATAATTGTAAAGCTCAAAGACAAGTTGCTAACTAAAATTAAAAAAATATGGATAAGAAAAAAAGAGCTTGAAATAGAAGCGAAAGAGTAACAAACATAGCTGTGAAGGTAACTAGGAAGATTATAAACCCTGGTTCACCTTCTCAGAGGAGGTAAGGATGAAGAAGAGTCGGACAAAGACTTTGATGAGGAAGAAGGAATAGGAGTAGCAGTAGAAACAGGAGATTAAGAAGTAGGAGAGCTAGGAAAGTGAGGAGAAGCAGGAGTAAGGATAGGATTAAGAGAATCAAATGTAACAGTAAAACAGATATTATGAAAGTAAGTAGGAAAAGAAAAGGAAAAATACTAGAAGAAGCATCAGAAAACTTAAGAAAAGAAAAGATATGCTTATGGAAAGTTACATCTCTAGATATGAAACAAGATGTAGTATCTAGGCTATAAAGTTTGAATCCTTTCTTAGAAAAGGGTTATCCTACAAATGCATAATGCCCTTAGATAGAACTTGTCTTTATGTGGTTTGGAAAAAGATAAGTAACAAAGACATCCAAATGCCCTAAGATGACCATAACTAGGGGTTTTATTTTAGAGTGTGTGGATAAAATGTCTGATGCACAATACATTTCTTAGATAAAAGCTGGGATCCAGCCAAACTAGATCCTAACTCCAAAGCATTATGACTTCTCATAAGCTGCATTTTAGTTTGAAATTGGGTTGCTACCACAGTACTAAAGAAACATTGCTCTTAGAACCCAATAAGTGGATCTAAGTGTTCCTGCTATAATCATCGGATGTGGTTAAACAATATTTGGATCCATTATATGCAGGATCATGTTAGGGTCCCCAAGTGTCTATATATATCAATTGAAAGGGACTAGTAGTGTATATGGAATTCTAAAAAAGGAGCAGTCGGGTTTGTTTGGCTAAAGCACAAGTACCGCAAGTGAAAGAATGATTAGAAGAAAATTTGGTACTAATATCATATGTGAATTTCATTTTGGAGAAAGATACATGTTCAAGTCTTTAATGCCATGCAACATCCAGCTTATTCATCTTATTTATTTGTACATCAACAATTGCATGTGGAAAATCAACAAATACATTTGCATGAGTACTAGAAACATTAGAATGGACACTACAAGGAACATAACAAGGAAATATAGTAGAGAAAGATGAATTTCAAGATAAATATTTGGAGGACAAGTGATATTGAAATAGCTTGTACATTCTATTTTTAGTCTACTAAGAATAACTGGCTTCTTCAAAGAAGGACCCTGTGCAGTATAGCCAACACAAATAACCATGTTTCTGAATAAGTTTATAAACATAAATGGGATCGTACTGGAAACTAGGAAGCACATTGTGAAATACAACATTAGGAAATAAAGTTAAAAGAGCCAATATTGGTAACTTTTACTTTGTAACCATCAAAAAGAGAAACAAGATAATGAATATAAAGTTTGCACGTTGAAAAGAAGAGACTTATTAGATGTTAAGTGATCAGAAGCTCTAGAGTCTATTATCCATATACTTTTATCTATTTTAGTAAGAAAATAAATTTAAAAAAAATACTTTCAAGCAACAACATACCGCTAAAGTTAGCATAGACTAAGAGGTTGGGAGTAGAAGAGAAAACAAAGAACTGAGATTACTGGATTAGGTAGGTGTATCGCTCTTTAGTCAAATAAGATAATATAGAAGTTTTCTCAGACTCCGAATAAGTCTCACATCCAACAGACACCCTAAGAACATGAGAAGACTCAAGTTCAGCATGAGTAGCTATCCTCTGGAGAAGATCCTTTAGTGAACTTGAAGTTTGAAGAAAATCCTGAAATTTATATGTGACGACCCAAAGGGTCATCACTTGTTTATAGATTGAATTCAGTGTTCCGATGCTTAAAAATATCCTTTTTTTTACCTCACCTCGATTCACATGCAGTTTATATAATTTTTCAGAACGTTTTTATGTGAAAAGATTAAAGTATGAAATAGAGCTTTAAAACTCAAGTGAGTTGACTTCCGTCAACATTTTTAGTAGACGGACCTGTATAAGTGTTTTGATAGTTCAAGTAGGTCCGCGTAGTAACTTAGGATTTGGGCGTATGCCCGGAATTAAATTTTGAGGTCCCGAGCTCAAGTTATAGCCATATATGAATGTCATACTAATTTCAATATTTGAAAGCGAAAGCAATTCCCTAATTCACGTGGCCTCTATCATCAATAGAATTTCAAAGTCATAAAAACTCTTTTAATTTTTCTTATTACTATGATTTTATCCTTACTTTAAGTTCTTCAAAAAAAAAAAAAAATTTTTTTAATGTGCATGCATAAGTTTATAATTTTTTTCTCAATATAATAGTTAAAAGGGGTATCCTTTCAGCCATAGGTATCTCTTTAAATATTTTACTTTCGCACGAATTAGTTTCATTCATTTAAGAACTCTTTACCCATCAAACTGCTACTATTCCTTTTGTTACTTATCCATTCCCCATTTTTTTTTATCGCCCCAATTAAGAAAACTTATCAATGGAATTCAAGAATCTGTCTTTTCATTTTCTTTTTGCTCTCTTCCTTATTCTTTTCTCAACTTTTCCTCTCTCATTTTCATTCCCCAAACAAAATGGTGGAGTACAAAAGAGTCACCGACAGAGTTCATCACTGCCTAATAGTATTATTCAATCATCATTTTCCACGTCTTTTAACTTCAAATTCTCAGGACAAGTAGGTACAATTGAACCTCAGCAACGTGAGACCAATACAAATCGAACCAGTGGTCAATACTAGGAATCATCCCTGGCCTGAATGGGTAGCTTTCGTGGACTGTTTGAAAAGCAAAGGATACTTCACTGGAAGTAAGAGCGAAGACGGTGATGGGAGTTTATACACGGATATGACTCTGTTAAAAGATACTTGTCTTAACTTCTCTCGTGACTGTTCCGACATTTTAAACGTTTCAAGATTGGGAACGTCTCGTTAGCGAGGTTGTACTTTCTTCAACTCACGATCATCAATTTCCAGTGCCTTTGACGCTTGTGAAGTATCACCAAAGATTTGAAGCCTTCGGACACAAAGTTTCAAGACGGAAGTTTGTTGGAATCTTAAATTTGGTTGCAAAGCGAGGTAAGTGTCCGTTCTAACCTTGACTCTAGGGATTAGGAATTGTGTCCTATTTGTTAATTGTTTCTTGATGAGTACGACGTATAGGCATGGTGACGAGTATCTATACGTTGGTGTCGAGCATGACCGTGAGTCTTAAATGGATAGTTGTTGTGTGATTCTTGTTCAAATTGCTGAATATTGTCCTTGGTATTTTATGTGGAAATGGGAGTTCACGTGAGGATTTGCTACGCTGGTTTCTTCATTACAGTTGTTCCTCTTTGTTATAGGTTTAGATTTCTTCTGTAGGTATAAAGTCCATTGCTAAATAGATTAGTTGAATAAGGAGTTGTTAAGAATTAAAGGATCTAGTGTCATATTAATAGGTCATGTTTAGACTTAAAACAATGATAATTGGATTTAGAGATTAATTGTAGATGGAACTGTTTCAATTGTGGGAATATGTTAAAGCCTTAAATTAATGATTCCCGATGTTGAGCAAGAACTCAGTTTATTTATCGTGGACTTTAATTATAATTGAGTATTAGCTTTAGTTGAGCTGAGTAGAAGTTGAGTTAAGATTGGTTATAGCTGATTCTCCCTTGCCAGGACGTTTGTTTTGATACTATTGCTCCCTTGCTGGGAAGTTATTAAGTTGCTTTTGTTCCCTTGCCGGGATGTTTGTTTTGATATTATTATTCCCTTGGTGGGAAGTTATTATATTGCTTTTGTTCCCTTGCCGGGATGTTGCTTTGATATTATTATTCCCTTTCTGGGAAGTTATGATATTGCTTTTGTTCCCTTGGCTGGATTTCTTGTGATTTTTGTGATGACTTGTAAATGGGAGCGGGTGGTACGCCTACCACAAATATAATGAAATGGGATCGGGTGGTACGCCTACCACAAGATATAATGAAATGGGAGCGGGTGGTACGCCTACCACGAGATATAATGAAATGGGAGCGGGTGGTACGCCTACCACAAGATATAATGAAATGGGATCGGGTTGCACGCCTGCAACAAGATGAAACTGAAAGTGAAAGTTGCTTGTATTTCCCTTTGCTTGTATTAGAATTTAACTTGTTGTCTCTTTAACACTCGTTGTTGATCTGTTTGTTTTTATCTGTTATCCCGAAGCATGTTTCCCTTACCCAGCTTTAATTTTTTAATTACTTCTATCTTTCCGCTGTAGATGTATATATATATATATATAACTGCACAGGTCTATTTGGAGTCTGGTCCTAGCCTCGTCACTACCTCGCCGAGGTTAGGCCAGGCACTTACCAGCACATGGGGTCGGTTGTGCTGATACTACACTCTGCACTCTTTTGTGCAGATCCCAGCACCACAGGTTTCGGATCGTAGAGGGATCCCAGCTTCCTGATTATCAGGCGATCCAAGGTAGTCCTGCAGGCGTCCGCATACCTTGGCGTCTCCCGTTATCTATTTTACCTGTTTCTTTTATGTAGTCCCAGAGACAGTATTTTGTTACTTCTTTCATACCCTTATTTGTAGTCTCTTAGACAGTCTGTGAAGCTGTGACACCATATCTTGGGTAGTTTCGTTAAGGAGATTTTATTAGCGGTATTTTAAAGTCTGAAATTTTTATTATTCCGTTCGTTAAGTTATGTTGTTTATTAGGTTGTTGGTTTTAAGTTGTAATGAATTTAAAATGAAAATAAGGAAAATAATTCGGTTAATTGGCTTGCCTAGCTTTTACTAGTAGGCGCCATCACGACTCCTGAGGGTGGAAAATCCGGGTCGTGACATTATAGCACCTTTCAATACTCAACCCGGGCTTCTTACACTATTTACAAGTAATATAGATGAGTTTTGATGCGCAAAGGTAACCCTAGAAGAACATTTATGCTTAGAAACCTCAACATTAAAAGAAACAGACCGGGAAAAGAACTGAGAAACCGAAGAAACTTGTCTATGCTTCTCATCACTAATCAGAATGTTCTACACATTAATCATAGAAGAAAAAGGTTTCATCATAAGGATATTACTTCTAAACTGAAGATATGTCTTATTGAGTTTCATCAAAAAATTAATAAACTTTATGCCACTCTTCAACCTTTTCCCCCACATGTACAAACAGTGGAATGAATGAAAGAAAAATAAGCAATTTCATCCCAAAGTTGTCTATTTCGTTAAATTAGGAAGCTATATGTAGGGAACCCGTAGAAATATGGGCTAATTCCTTATTTAGTTAAATGTTCTAGCACCATCCGCTTTACCGTACTCTCCTCTAATCCAATCCAAATATTCGTAGCAAGCAAGTTCTAAGTATTCAACACTACGCAAAATTTTCTTGGTAAGAGAATTAGTTAGCCAAGACACTACTAAATCATTATAGCATTGCCATTGTCTAGAAAGAGCAGAACTACGAGGAAGTCTCTAGGTATATCATGTAACTCCAAACCTCTGACTCGATTATGTCTATAAAGCCTCTAAAGAATGTGTGGAGATTGCTCAAGACATAAATCACCGCCTAATCCTCAAATAAAAATAATTAAAAACTAAATAAAGGACTGAAATATAAGCAGTAAACTCCATGACCTGAACCGGAGCTCACCAAAAGTTTGCCAGAATAGGAGGAGGTCCTAACTCATAGATTGATCATATATGAATGTCACAACCTAAAATTCTACCAGAGCAATGATGGAGCCTAACATTGTTTGCTAGGCAAGACAACAACCAATATGCATAAATAAACTCCGATAACAGTATTAAACAGTCTCAAATGCGGAATAATATAAAGAAATAAAGTCAAAATACCAATACAACTGAAAATCATCCCAAAATCTAGTGTCATCGAGTACATGAGCTCTATATAGTATTAAGTACAAAATCTGAATAAATTAATGTCTGTATGACTAAATAGTAATAACATGAAATAAGAAAATAAACTTCAAGGCCTACGAGCGGAACAACAATGCTACCTCGAAATCTCCATGTTTATATGGATAATAGTTCTCTAGCAATCGCTCCTACCATCAATACCTAGATCTACACATAAAGTGTAAAGTGTAGTATGACTACAATCGATTCATGTAGTCAACAAGTAACAAGCCTAACCTCGATCTGAAAGCAATGGCGAGATTTGACAAGGCCTATTACTCTTTTCAACAGTTAACAACAATAATAATGACATAATAATATGTGACAAACACCCCTTCTCAACCATCCGTTGGGCTTTCAGATATGAAATTACCCTACTGGGAACATAGTCCAGAGAACCACTCCGCTCGATCCTAGGTAACCCCCACATCGCCAACATCACAATCTTAGCATGACAATCCAGAATAGCATGACATGGAAACAACCAATCCATTCCCAGAATCACGTCAAAATGAACCATACTAAGCAACAAGAGATCGATTCTCGTCTCCAATCCCCCAATGGTCACCACACGCAACCGATACTCATGGTCCACAATAATAGAATCGCCCACCGGCATAGATACATGAACAGGTGAAACTAAGGACTCGCGGGTCATAAACAAATAATGGGCAAAGTATGATGATACATATGAATAAGTGAAACCAGGGTCAAATAATGTGGAAGCATCCCTATGGCATACTGAGACAATAGCTGTGGTCACTGCCTCTGAAGCAACAACCTCTGGCCTAGCAAGGAAAAGCGTAGCATCGAACCTGTCCGCCATCTGATCGGCCTCCCCCTCTAGGGCGACCTCTAGCTGCCTGGGCCCCACCCCAAGCTAGATGAGCGGGTGGTGTAGCTGGTGGTGGTGGTATCATCAGCCAATAACTCTGCTGTGGAACCCCAATCAACAGTCTCGAGCAATCCCTCTTGAGATAATTCAAGTCCCCACACTCGAAACAAGCTCTCCTCCGATGGAGCTGCTGCCCCTAATAACTCGAGGAACTGCCTGTGGAAACCTGGGAAGATGAAGCATGGTAAGAACTCCACGCTTGTAGTGCATTGAATGATGAATTTCGTGAACGAGCACTGTAGGAACCATGGCTAACTGATGCACCACGATGAATCGGACGAGCCAACTGAGCGGGCCAATAAAGACGACCCCTGCTGTGATGGGACTGTTCTCCAGAAGAAACACTGCTGAAACTGCTCGAACTACGAGGCCTCTTGGCCTCCCTCTCCTCATGCTCCTGACTACGAACATGCTCAAGCCGCCTGGAAATATCAACCACCTCGTCAGACCTACCACCTGATGCAATATCTCGAGTCATGACAAAGCGCAGTCCATAGTTGAGGCAATCAATGAACCTCTTAATCCTCTCCCTCTATGTGGAATCTAACCATATCGTGTGACGAGCCAACTCTGAAAATCTCATATCATACTGGGTCACAAACATACCCTTATAGCGTAGCTACTCCAACTGCCTATGTAGCTCCTCCCTACGGGTCTCTGGAATAAACTTCTCCAATAAGAGTACGGAGAACTCATGCCTTGTAAGTGGTGCAACACCTGCTGGCCTGCTCAATTCATAGGCCTCCACCATCTGAAGGCTGCCCCAGACAGCTGATAAGTAGTACATGAGACTCCACTAGTCTCTAGAATACACGCCGTGTGAAGAATCTGCTGGCACCGATCTAGGAAGTCCTGAGCATCCTTCGAGTCAGCTCCACTGAACGATGGAGGCTAGAGCCTCCCAAATCTCTCTAGCCTCTTCTACTCCCCATCACTCAAAGGTGGGCCTATTTGGGTCTAAGCAACTGCAACCGGCTGGGATGGTAATAACCTTGGAGTCTGAAGTCTCTGCACCACCTGCTCTAGAGTTCGGGCAGCGGGAGTGTGAGCACCTCCCGTGGCCTGAGAAGTGGCTGGTGCGGCTTGAACTAAAATGGCCTAAGCAAGGTAGTACATATTGTCAATATCTGGGTCAGAGCCTCCTGAAATCCTGGAATCACAATGAGCACAGCTGGTGCTTAAGCTGGTTCGACCGGCTCGACGACATATGGAATCTACCCTTGAGCCGGAGCAATTGGTGGCTGCACTGGTGCTGCTCTAGCTACTGTATGAGCTGCACCTCGACCTCTACCGCAGTCCCGGCCTTTTGCGGCCCTAGCAGGTGATACTGGTAGCCGTCTACCCGATCCGACAGCACATGTCCTCACCATCTGTGAGAGAAAATAATAATAGAAGTTTAGTTTCTGGAATCAACAAATCCGTACGACAAGAGTGCAAGAAAGTGAAGTTTTCCTAATGGTAAGGTAGCCTCTCGAAGATAAGCATAGACGTCTCCGTACCGATCCACAAGACTCTAGTAAACTTGCTCGTGACTCGTAATACCTAAGAATCTAGGGCTCTGACACCAACTTGTCACGATCTAAAATCCTAACCTGTCGTGATGGCTCCTAACACACCGGCTAGGCAAGACGAAACATGATAACCAAGGCAACATAATAACGAAATTCATAGAAATAGATTAAACTTGAGGTCTCAATACAATAAAAACTGCTAATACAATGTAGATTTCCCCAACACGGGTAAGTACAGAGTCATAAGCTACTACAATGGAATACAAGTATGAAACTGAATAATAAATACACTGTCTGAACTATAACAACAGTATGAACGGAAAAGATAAGTCAAATGCGACCAAGGATGTAGCTCTACCTCGCCTCTAGCAGATAGTCCAACAAGCAACCTACTGCTAATAACTGGTCCCCACACCCAGATCTGCACAATTAAGTGCAGAGTGTAGTATGAGTACAACCGACCCAATGTACTCAATAAGTATCTTAAATAAACTCGGCAAGGTAAAAGAAGTACAAATTATTAATGATAAAGAAGTACAAATTATTAATGATACTAGCTACCACATGTGTAGTTTCATCTTTTAAACCAGTACAAAACAATATTGAAATCAAGTCATCAAGTTTAGCAAGAAACCATCCGTGTGTGTAGGTGTACAATTTCTCAAATACTCAGCTCAGATAATATCTTGGCATATAGAGGTGATATGCAGTTAATACACATAATGATCAAGGAAATTGCAAGTAAAGATGAAATGCAAGATCCACAGAACAATGGCCAGATTCCCACACTCTTCCATATCCGTTCCAAACCACTGATAAGTATTTCCAATATCCGCGTGTACACCATCAAGAGAGAAACATGAGAGGGTGACCCTAGGGGGGATGGATTCGTATCCACATGGTGCACGACCAACTCACGTGCTAATAATATAACCCGCAACGAACAAGTCACATGCTGCACGAACAACGCACGTGCTAATAACATCAATATCTAGATCCGCACGGACAACTCACGTGCTAATAGTAGAACCCGCATAGACAACTCACATGCTAATAACAAACACAATTCGCCTGGTATGGTCACAGGCTCAACAACACAATCCGCCCGTCATGGTCACAGGAAACCAGTCCAATTATATCACACATGAGCAAATAAACAAGTATACATGAATGAAAAGGGTGAATAACAAATCTCATGCTCCTAGACTGGTCTAGATGACATGCTAAAGTGTAGGCATGTGTAAGTGTACTATCATAATCCAAACTGACAATTTCATCAAAGAATAACGTTTATCAGTTCACTCAGGGATTAAGCCTCTACGTAGCCTCAAACATGGCTGAAATAGCTCATAACAATGTCACAAATGTGTGAAACCTCATAGATTAAGGTTTAACAGTCAAATTCTAGGCTTATAAGAGCTTGAGCACAATCCAAACAAGAATAAATAATCCCAGTATCCGCACATGGGTTCATTCCTGCGCATGTGCGCACTCAATAGTGCGTAGCTATCATAACAATTCAGGCAACTAGTGTCTTAATCGAGTTTAAAGAAGATACTTACCTCAAACAAATTAAATAAATCCGCTAGCAAGCCCTTTCAATGCGTATCGACCTCCGGAAGGCTCGAATCTAGCCAAAAATAAAAAAACTATCAATAAAAGCTATAGGAATTGATTCCAAATGATAAAGTTAAGATCTTTAACCAAAGTCAAAAAGTCAACCCTGGGCCTACGTCTCGGAATCTAACAAAATTTATAAAATCCGATACCCATTCAATAAAGATTCCAACCATACTAAAATTATTCAAATTCGACCTTAAATCGCCTTTTAAATCCCCAAAATTCGATCTATGAAGTTTCACAACTTTTCCCCAAATTTTCCAACTCAAATCACTAATTAAATGACAACAATAACGATGGATTCATGTATAATAGTCAAATCCGAGTTAGAATCACTTACCCTCGATGATTTTCTAGAAAATCCCTCAAAAAATCGCCACAAACCGAGCTCTCTAGGTCCGAAAGTTGAAAATGAACTCAAACCCTCGAACACACCTTAACTGCCCAGTGATTTTCGCTTCCGCGACCAGGAGATTCGCTTCTGCTGGACCGCTCTTACGGAAGATGGAGCGCACCTGTGCATCCCACTCAAGACCAGCCACTCCGCATATGCGGAATTACACCCGCATCTGCGCATGCGTGCCTGCGGAGTAAATGTCACACCTACGGCCATGTCCGCTCCTGTGCTTCACTTCATCGCAGAAGAAACTTCGTTTATGCGGAGACTTTCTCGCTTCTGCGGCCTTAGCGCCCCCCTCACACTCCCGCACCTGCGCTTATCAGGCCGTACCTGCGGTGCCGCATCTGCGACCATTCCCACCGCAGGTGCGAGCACACCAGAACTGGGGCAGTTCAGCAACTCCAAAATTCCAAAATTCATTCTGATTTCAACCCGAATCACTCCCAAGGCCCCTAGGACTGCATTCAAACATTCCAACCCATCCTAAAACATCATACAAACTAATTCAAGGCCTCAAATCACCCCAAACAACGTCGAAAACACGAATCACACCCCAATTGAAGCCTTATGAACTTTCAAATTGCCAACTTCCAAAACCAATGCCGAAACATACCAAATCAACTCCGATTGACCTCAAATTTTGCACGCCTGTCGTAAATGACACAACGCACCTATTCCAACTTTCGGAACAAAAATGCGAGCCCAATAATCACAAAGTCAGCTCTCGATCAAACTTCTCAACTCTCCAAACTTCTATTTTTCCAACATTCGCCAATTCAAGCCAAAATCAACTATGGACCTCTAAATAAATATCGGGACACACTCCTAAGTCCAAATTCACCATATAGAGCTATCATAACTATCAGAACTCCATTCCAAAGTCATTTACACATAAGTCAACATCCGGTCAACTCTTTCAACTTAGGCTTCCAACCTTGGGACTACGTGTCCCAACTCATCCTGAAACATCCCCGAAACTAAACCAACTACCCCGATAAGTCACATGATAAAAAATAGAGAATATGTAATAAATAGGGGAACGGGGCTACAATACGCAAAACGACCGGCCGGGTCTTTAAAGAAATGTGGCTCAATTATATCAGTTTCATCTTATCACAACAAGAGGAAATAAGTATGCTTTCCAAATATATTAGTCAAGACATATACTTTAAAGGCATCAAATATCAAATAGTATGAGGAAGTATAACTTTGTACCTGCATGACAAGTATTTCTGCCAAATCATCAACATCACAATGTAATCATTAAGTAAATACAATCTCAGCACATACGTAGTACCTAACATGAATACCCCTCGATCATCATACATACACACTCAGCACTATACGGGTGCCTGACATATGCTCCTTACTAAGAACGTATCAAGTTCCTGCACTCACATGACCTAAAGTAATATGGGTTATCACCAGACACCGGAGAGGCGAATTCTAGCCCAAGCGCTAATCAGATCAATAGTCAACGATCATCATCACTCAGTCTAATATGGGGCCTGGCGCATGTGTCACCTCACTATCAATACCACTCAGCCCAATATGGGGTCTGGCATATGCGTCAGCCCGCTATCAATATCAACACAACTCTACGACCCAAATTTAGTCATTAATCCACTCAAATCTCAATATGCCAATGTCTCATAGTATCAAAATTAATATACCGCACAGACTATGCCAACGTGCCACTCATCAGCTCAAACCCGTGTAACACAAGTAAGGACACTAACAACATGTGAGATAACATATAAAAAGTGTATGGAGATGGTGATATAACATGCAGATATAATATCATTATTGAAAAATATGATTACACTCAAGGCAAATAGATCAACATAGCAAAATAACTATATCATATCTCAAACGAAAGCACATAGCCTAGACATGATTTCTAGCATGAATAATAGCTTAAGTAGTCATATAAGTATAGAAAATATGGTAACTGAGGCATGATAGCAAAACAAGATAGATAATAGCCCAAATTCTACCTGGATCATGAATAACCACGATGTACGCATATATGATCGTCACCTCACACGTGCGTCACTCCCAACACATATTAAATGCCATAAACAATGGAAATATTACCTTCAAACCAACTTTAGGCAAGATACTTACCTCAAAGCGCGTGAATTAATACTCTTAAAATGCCTTCCCATGCGAATCGACCTCCGAAGGGCTCGAATCTAGCCAAAAAAACTCAATAACGTCAAACAAAGCCATAGGAAACAACTCCAAACAATAAAGCCTTGATCTTTAATAAATCTTTCAAAAGTCAACAAAATTTAACCTGGCCCCATATCGCTAAAACCCGAGTCAAGGGGTATATCCCAACTATCCATAACTCCACGAGTCCAAATATGTGATTAGATTCTAAAACATGTCTAAATTGGCTTTCAAGTCCCAAAAATACACCCTTTTAAGTTGTAGAAAACGCCCCTAAATTTTTCCCCATGTATTGGGTGCTTATAATCTATGTAGATTCTTTAAATAACATAAAAAAATATGTAGAAATCACTTACCCCAAAGTCTTGTATGAAAATCTCCAAACCAAAATCGCCTCTCCCAAGTCTAGGATCCAAAATATGAAAGAATGGGCTAAAATCATGAAATAAAACTCTTAAATGATCTACCGAGTTATACACATCACAATAGGGGGGGACCTCCTTCACGATGGCAAAGTCCAAAATCATGCCCATCTTCCGCCCTACTTTGTCAACGCGAAGACATCATCGCCAATGCGGTTCGCTACCCCGCTAAGCTATAACGACCCAAAATCCCAACATGTCGTGACGACGCTAATGCATTTACTAGGCAATCCGACAATCACATAAGAACTGAGCTTTTCAATTAAAACATGATTTAATGAGCTCAACAACAGAAACATCTCATAAATATCTGATAAAAATAGCTGAAACTCTACTACAACTATCCCAAAACTTGGTGTCATCGAGTACATGAGCTACTAAGTGTCAACATAGTGTGAAATTCTAGTATAACTGCTTGAGAAAATAGAACAGTACTGAATGAAAATGAAAGGAAGGAGAGTCAAGCTCTGCAGGTGACATAGCGGCTACCTCAAAGTCTCCAAGCAGGTACTAGTACCAAATCTAGCAATCACCACGCCCAGATGTACCTGGATCTGCACAAAAAGTTCATAGTGTTGTATGAGTACAACCGACCCAATGTACTCAATAAGTAATTGGACTAACCTTGGGCTGTAAGCAGTGACGAGCTCAGAAGGATACAATCAGAGCCAAAATAATGACAACACAGATATAACAAGGAGAATGACAGTAATAACTTACAGAAACTTCCATATTCAGCTCGTTCACTGTACAAATATTTAGGCATGCTTTCAAGTTCAACAATTTAAGCCCAACATAAATAAAATATGTCAGATACAACTAGCATGAGGAATGTTACGTCTCTATGCCTACATATCAAATATGGATGTCAAGTGTAATGTATCACAATGATAATCCTAAGTACTCACACTCTCAGAGTACTCAATCTAAGTTCCACTCATCACACACAATCACTCAACACTATACGGGTGTCAGGCATCAATGCCCCTCACCAAAGCATATGTATATAAATCACTGTGCCTGCACTCATTGCTGGTATGTGAGACTTCAGAGGGGCGGATACTGCCGAAGCACTAATATAAAACCTATAAGGCCTGCTGCAGCGTGCAACCCGATCCACAATAATAAATAAGCGAATAAAGTATGTTGCGGCATGCAAACCTATCCATAATAATAATAATAGTAATAAAGTCAATATTGCCTACTGTGGCGTGCAACCTGATCCATAATAACACTCACAACATGGCTCTCAGGCTCACCTCAATTACCAATCTCTCAAGTTTCAAGGCTCACAACCTCGTACTACTCAGTCCAAACAGTAATAATATGTGATGTAACATTGAATGATAACAGAGATTGAGATATGATATGCAAATGAATAAACATGACTAAGTGCATAATTGCAGCTTAAGCAAATAACTCAACAATAGAAATAACCTCAGCAGGTCCCAACAGAATAAAGCACATAGCCTAAATATGATTTCTAACATGAATCACAACTCAATTACTCTAACATGTAAGAATTTACACGGATAAAATAAGACTTGATATCAACACAATATAAAAATCCACCCGGGTTATGATTACCATGGTGCACGCCCACATGCCCATCGCCTAGAATGTGTGTCACCTTAGAACCACCCACATAACATATTTTTCAGGGATTTATACCCTCAGTTCCAAGTTTAGAATTGTTACTTACCTTAAAGTGCGCAACCTAATGCTCCAACAAGCCCTTACCTCACGGAATCGGCCTCCGAATGACTCGAATCTAATCACAAACAGCATAATATAATCAATACAAGCTATAGGAATCGATTCCATATGATAAAGCTATTTTCTTTAACCAAATTCAAAATGACAACCCAAAAGGTCAACCCCGAGCCCAGACCTCGCAACCCGGCAAAATTCACAAAATTCGAACACCCATTCAACAACGTGTCCAACCACACCAAAATCATTCAATTCCAATCACAAATCGACCCTCAAATCCCCAAATTACTCTCCTATACCAAGTCCAAAATCCCCTAAATTTCACCTCAAAAACACATAATCTAGGTGGGAAGATCAATGGGTATTCAATTTTAATGGACAAAAGTGATCAAAAAATATTTACCTCTTGAATTAGAGTGAAATGCTTCTCACAAATCGCCACTAGCCGAGCTTCTAAAGTCCAAAGTTGAAGAAAACTAGAAACCCCTTCAAAATATAACACTGCTAGGCTTTTGGCATTTGCGATCACCCATTCGCTTCTGCGAAATCGTTTTTGCGGTCTATTTTCTGCATCTATGGAACTCACTTAATCTCCCTTGCTACTTCTGCGGCCCAATGCTTGCACCTACAAAATTGCATGTGCGGATCTTCACCGCATCTGCAGACGTGCTTCTACGCAAAAACGTCCACTTTTGTGGAAGCACATGCCCAACTCGCCTCCTTCTCACTTCCGCTTCCGCCGTCTCTTCCTCGCAGAAGCAACTCCATTTCTGTGGATTCTTCCATGCACCTGTGATCCAACAGTCTCAAGCCTGTCTCCGCATCTGCACGTGACTGGCCGCATCTGCGGCTCCGCACCTTCGAATAATTCCACACAGGTGCGGTTGCACCAGAACTGTAGCTAACAGAAAATCCTCAGGTCCCAAACTCAATTCGATTCAATCCGAATCACACCCGAGGCCCCCCCGGACCCCATCCAAACCTACCATCACATTCTAAAACCTGATATGAACTTAGTCGTAGCCTCAAATAACGTCAAACAACATCAAAAACATGAATCGCACCCCAATTCAAGCCTAACAAAACTAAAGGATTTCCAACTTCGAAAATCGATGCCAAAACCTATCAAACCAATTCCGTGGGACCTCAAATTTTGCACACAAGTCATAAATGACACAATGGACCTACTCCAAATCCCAAAACAAAATCCGAGCCCGGTAGCAACAAAGTCAACTCTTGATTAAACTTCTCAACCTTCCAAACCTTCAACTTTCCAACTTTTGCCAATTCAAACTAATATGACCTACAGAATTCCAAATCAATATCGAGACATACTACTATGTCTAAAATCACCACACAAAGCTATCGGAACCATCAAACCTCAATTTTGAAGTTGATGACACATAAGTCAACATCCAGTCAACTCTTTTAACTTAAGCTTTCAACCTTGGGACAAAGTGTCCTAATTCATTCCGAAACATTATTTGAACCAAACTAACCACCCCGGAAAGTCACATAAACATAAAAGAACATATAATAAGTAATAAATGGGAGAACAGGGCTAAAATACTCAAAACGATCGGTCAGGTCGTTACATTCTCCTCTCTTAAACAAACGTTCGTCCTCGAACAGGTCTAGAATCATACCTGGAGTCTCAAATAGGTGTGGATATCTCCTCCACATCTCCTGCTTGATCTCCCAAGTAGCCTCCTTGACTGGCTGACCTCTCCACTAAACTTTCACTAAAGCTATATTCTTTGATCTTACCTTTCGCACCTACCAATCAAAAATGGCCACCCGCTCCACATCATATGTCATATCCCCATTTAGATGTACCGTGTTGAAATCCAAATTATGAGACAGTTCACCATAATACTTTTGGAGCATGGAAACATGAAACACTAGGTGAACACCCGATAGACTAGGTGGAAATACAAGCTTGTCGGCTACCTCTCCAATCCTCTTAAGCACCTCAAAAGGGCCACTATATTTAGGGCTTAGCTTGCCCATCTTCCCGAACCTCATCACACACTTCATGAGCGATACTTTGAGCAATACATTCTCTCCCACCACATATGCAACATGACGAACCTTCGGATTAGCGTAACTCTTCTGTCTAGCCTGTGCCGTACGAAGCCGATCCTGAATCAACTTGACCTTTTCCAAGGCATCTTGAACAAGATCCATGCCTAACAACCTAACCACCCATGGCTTAAACCACCCAACTGGAGATCGACACCGCCTCCCATTTAAGGCCTCATAAGGAGCAATCCAAATGCTCGACTGGTAGATATTGTTGTAGGCAAAGTCCGCAGCTCGTAGAAACTAATCCCAAGAACCCCCAAAATCCATAACACAAGTGCGTAGCATATCCTTTAATATCTGAATGGTGTGCTCAAACTGTCCGTCTATCTGAGGGTGGAATGTTGTACTGAACTTATCCCGTGTGCCCAACTCTTGCTACACTACTCTCCAAAACTGCAATGTGAACTGCGTGCCCCGATCAAAAATAATGGACACCGGTGCACCGTGAAGGCAAACAATCTTGTGGATGTAGATCTCAACCAACCGCTTCGAAGAATAGGTTGTCGTAACTAGAATGAAATGTGCGGACTTAGTCAACCTGTTCATAATCACTCAAATAGCATCGAATTTCTTTAAAGTTCGTACGAGCCCAACAACAAAGTCCATGTTAATACGCTCCTATTTCCACTTAGGAATCTCATGCCTTTGAAGCAAATCGCCTGGCCTTTGATGCCCCTACTTCACCTGTTGACAGTTTAAGCACTGAGCCATAACTGCACTATATCTTTCTTCATTCTTCTCCACCAATAGTGCTACTTCAAGTCCTGATACATCTTTGCGATACTCGGATGAATGGAATACTGTGAACCGTGGGCCTCCTCCAGGATCAACTCACATAACCCATCCACATTGGGCACACAAATACGACCCTGCATCTGCAACACCCCATCATCTCCAATAGAAACCTCATTTGCATCACCGTGTTGTACCGTTTCCTTAAGGACAAGCAAATGGGCATCGTCATACTGACGCTCTCTGATGCGCTCTTATAAAGAAGATCGAGAAACCACGCAAGCTAGAACTCGTAGGCTCCAAAACATCTAACCTCAAAAACTAATTGGCCAAGGCCTGAATATCTGATGCAAGCAGTCTCTCCCCAACAGGAATATATGCGAGGCTACCCATACTCACTGCCTTTCTACTCAAGGCATCGATCACCGCATTGGCCTTCCCTGGATGATACAAAATGGTGATATCATAGTATTTTAAGAGCTCCAACCATCTCCGCTGCCTCAAATTTAGATCCTTCTGCTTGAACAAGTACTGTAGACTTCGATGATCTGTAAATACCTCACAAGACACACCATAGAGATAATGCCTCGAAATCTTCAATGCATGAATAGTGGCTTCCAACTCTAAATCATGAACATAGTTGTTCTTCTCATGGGGATTTAACTGGCGTGAAGCATAAGTAATCACCCTACCTTCCTATATCAAGACACACCCAATACCAATTCGAGTAGCATTACAATACGTTGTATATGAACCCGATGATGAACATAAAACTACAACCATAGTTGTGGTTAAGGCAGTCTAGAGCCTTTGAAAGCTCTCCTCACATTCATTAGACCACCTGAATGGTGCACCCTTCTAGGTCAATCTAGTCAAAGGTACAAAAATTGATGAGAAAACCTCCACAAATCGGCGATAATATCCGGCCAAGCCAAGAAAACTCCGAATCTTAGTAGCTGAAGACGGTTTGGGCCAACTCTGAACTGCCTCAATATTATTCGGATCTACCTTCATCCCCCCACTGGACACCACGTGTCCCAAGAACACAATAGAATCAAGCCAGAACTCATATTTGGAGAATTTAGCACAAAGCTTCTTCTCCCTCAACATACATAGTACAATCCTTAGATGCTGCGCATGCTCCTCCTAGCTGCATGAGTACGCCAGTATATCATTAATGAATACTATGACAAAAGAATCAAGATATGGCTGGAATACACTGTTCATCAAATGCATAAATTCTCCTGGGGCATTATTCAGCCCAAAAGATATCACAAGGAACTCGTAGTGACCATAGCAGGTCCTGAATTCCGTCTTCAGAATATCTGAATCCTGAATCTTCAATTGGTGATACCAGACCTCAAATTGATCTTAAAGAACAATCTTGCACCCCGAAGCTGGTCAAATAAGTCATCAATCCACGACAATGGGTAATTGTTCTTAATTGTAATTTTGTTCAAGTGCCTATAATCAATTCACATTAGTATGGTACCGTCCTTTTTCTTAAAAAAAAACAGATGCACCACAAGGTGACACACTAGGCCTAATGAATCCCTTATCAAGTAGCTCCAGAAGCTATTCTTTAAATTCCTTTAACTCTACTGGCGCCATATGATACGGAGGAATAGAGAAGGGTTGAGTGCTCGACACCAAGTCAATACCAAAATCAATGTCCCTATCGGGTGGCAAACCTGGAAGGTCTGCAGGAAACACATCCGAAAAGTCTTGCACTGCCAGAACAAACTCAATGGTAGGAGTATCAACACCAACATCCCTCACAATGGCCAAATATGCCAGAAAACCCTTCCCAACCATCCACTGGGCCTTCAAATATGAAATCACTTTACTGGAAACATAGTCCAAAGAACCTCTGCACTCAATCCTAGCCAATTCAGGCATCGCCAACGTCACGATCTTAGTGTGACGATCCAGAATAGCATGACACGGTGACAACCAATCCATGCCTAGAACCACATCAAAATCAACCATACTAAGTAGTAAGAGATCAAGTCTCATCTCTAATCCCCCAATAGTCACCACACACGACTGATACACATGGTCCACTACAATAGAATCACCCATCAATGTATATACATGAACAGGCCTAACTAAAGAATCACGAGGCATATCCAAATAACGAGCAAAATACGATGATACATATTAATAAATGGAACCAAGGTTAAATAATATGAAAGAATCCATATGGCTCACTAAAACAATACCTATGATCACTGCATCTGAAGCAACAGTCTGTGGCCTGGCGGAAAAAGCATAGCATCGAGCCTGACACCACCTGATCGATCTCCCCTTTTAGGGTGACCTAGAGCTGCCTGAGTCCTACTCCGAGATGGATGAGCAGGTGATGAAGTAACTAGTGCGGAAATCATAACCTGACCCCTCTGCTAAACTGGACCTCCCATAAGACGAGGAAAATGTCTCCTCACATGCCCTAACTCTCCACACTCGAAGCAACTCTGATCCGACAATGGCGTCGGGAACAGCATTAGACGCCGAAAACCAAAATAACCACTATAAGGACCTGGTATAGATTCACCCTGAACTGATGGAGCATGAGACAAACTCTGAGCTGGGAGGGCACTGAATGACAACTGACTCGGACGAGCACTGTATGAACCATGGCTAGTAGATGCACCACGATAAACCAGACGAGCCATCTGAGCAGGTTTATAAGCATGACCCTTGCTGTGGTGGGACTGTCCTCCAGATGAGGCACTGCTGAAACCACCCAAACCACGAGACCCCTTGGCCTTCTTCCCCTCACGTTCCTGACTACAAACCAACTCTAAGTGTCTAGCAATATCAACCACCTCATCAAAACTCGTATCAGACGTAATCTCCTGAGTCATGATTCAACGTAGCCCATAGTTGACGCCATCAATGAACCTACTAATCCTATCCCTCTTAATGGGAACCAACCATACCACATGCCGAGCCAACTCTAAAAATCCCATCTAATATTGCATTACTGACATTCCCCCTTGGCATAACTGCTCATACTACCTATACAACTCCTCTCTGCGAGTCTGTGGAACAAGCTTCTCTAAGAAGAGAACTGAGAACTCACGTAAGTGGTGCATCACCAGCTGGCCTGCTCAACTCAGAGGCCTCCCATTATCTGTCCTGTCAGCTGAAAAGTAGTAAATGAAACTCCACTAGTCTCCAAAATACCTACTGTGTGAAGGATTCGCTGGCACCTATGTATGAAATCCTTGGCATTTTCTGACTCGACCCCACTGAACTCTAGAGGCTTGAGCCTTCCAAACCACTCCAGTCTCTCTACTCCTCATCATTCATAGGTGGGCCAACCTGGGCCCGAGCAGCTATAACCAACTGGGCTGATAGTTCCCTGGTGTTTGGAATCCCTGAGCTACCTACTCTAGAGTACAAGCAGCGGGAGTCTTTTTTTAGCACTTCCCCCAGCCTTAGAAGTGGCTGGGGCAGCCAGAACTAAAACCGCCTGAGCAAGGCTCGTGCACGCAGTCAATATCTGGGCCAAAGCCTCCTAAAGGCCTGAAATCATAATGGGCACAGCTGGTGCCTGAGTTGGTCCCACTGGCTTAATCACAACTGCTATCTGCTCCTCAGCTGGAGCAATTGGATGCTCCACAGTGCTGCTCTAGCTACAATACGAGCCGAACCTGGGCCTCTACCGCGACCCTAGCTGGTGGTTTTGGTGGTCGTCCGCTTGATTCGGTCGCACGTGTCCTCACCATCTGTGAGAGAATAGAAAAATAGAAGTTATGTTTCCAGAATCAAGAAATCCGCACGATAATAGTACAAGGAAGTGAAGTTTCCTAATGGTTTGATAGCCTTTCGAAGATAAGTGTTGACGTGTCCGTACCTATCCACAAGACTCATCTAAACCTGCTCATGACTCGTGAGACCTAAGTAACCTAGTGCTATGATACCAACTTGTCACGACTCAAAATCCCAACCTATTGTGACGGCGCCTAACACATTTACTAGGCAAGCCGACAATCATATAACAACAAAGCATTTGAATTAAAACATGATTTAATGATCTCAACAGCAGAAAAATCTCATAAATATCAAATAAAACAACTGAAAATCTAATATAAATACTTGAGAAAATAGAGCAGTACTGAATGAAAATGAAAGGAAGGAGAGTTAAGGTCTGCGGGCATCATAAAAACTACCTCAAAGTCTCCAAGCGGGTACTAGCACCAAATCTAGCAATCACCGCGCCCAGATGTACCTGGATCTGCACACGAGGTGTAGAATGTAGTATGAGTACAACTGGCCCAATGTACTCAATAAGTAATAGGACTAACCTTGGGCTGAAAGCAGTGACGAGCTCATAAGTTTATAGTCAGAACCAAATAAAGGCAACATAGATTTAACGAGAATGACAGTAATAACTTAGAGAAACTTCCATATTTAGCTCAATCACAGTACAGAAATTTAGGCACGCTTTCAAGTTCAACAATTTAAGCCCAACACTGATTCAATATGTCAAGTACAACTTGCATGAGGAATGTTACGACTCTATGCCTACATATCAAGTATGCATGTCAAGTGTAATGTATCACAGTGATAATCCCATGTACTCACGCTCTCTGAGTACTCAATCTGTCTATCCCAAAGTTCCCACTCCTCACACACAATCACTCAGCACTGTACATGTGCCTGACATTAATATCCCTCACCAAAGCACGTGTATCTAAATCATGTGCTTGCGCTCACTGCCAGTGTGTCATACCACAATAATAAATAAGCCAATAAGGCTTGTTGTGGTGTGCATCCCGATCCATAATAATAATAATAGTTGTAATAAAGCCAATATAGCCCACTAAGGCATGCAACCCGATCCATAATAACACTTACAACATGGCGCTCAGGCTCACCTTAGTCACCAATCTCTCAAGTCTCAAGGCTCAAAATCTCGTACTAATTAGCCAAAAAAATAATAATATGTGCTGTAATATTGAATGATAACAGAGACTAAGATATGATATGCAAATAAATAAACATGACTGAGTGCATAATTGCAGTTTAAACAAATAACTCAATAGTAGAAATAACCTCTACGGGTCCCAATAGAATAAACACATAGCCTAAACATGTTTTTTTAAAATAAATCACAACTCAATTACTCTAACATGTAGAAAACTATACGGGTACAACAGGACTTGATACCAACACTATACAAAAATCCACCCGGGTTATGATTACCATGGTGCATGCCAACACGCCTGTCACCTAGCATGTACGTCATCTCAAACCACCCACATAACACATTTTTTAGGGATTTATACTCAGTTCTAAATTTAGAAGTGTTACTTACCTCGAAGTGTGCAACTCAATATTCCAACAAACCCTCGCCTTGCAAATCGTCCTTTGAACGATTCGAATCAAATCAAAAACAACTTAATATAATCAATACAAACTATAGGAATCGCTTTCATAGGATAAATATATGTTCTTTAACCAAATTCAAAAAGTCAATCCCAGGCTCACGCCTCGGAACCTGGCAAAATTCACAAAATCCGAACACCTATTCAATAACGAGTCCAACCACACCAAGATCATTCAATTCCAACCATAAATCGAGCCTCAAATTCCCAAATCTTACTCTCAAATACCATGTCCATAATCCCCCAAATTTCACCTCAAACACATAATCTAGGTGGGAAAATCGATGGTCATTCAATATTAATGGACAAAAGTGATCAAAAGTTGATTACCTCTTGAATTAGAGTGAAATATCTCTCTAAAATTGCCACTAGCCGAGCTCCTAAAGTCCAAAAATGAAGAAAACTAAAACCCCTTCGAAATATAACACTGCCATGCTTCTCGCATCTGCGATCACCCATTTGCTTATACAGAACCGTGTCTGCAGTTTATTTTCCGCATCTGCAGAACTCACTTAAAACTTTTCCTTACCGCTTCGGTGTCCGAACGCTGGAACCTGTGAAATTACACATGCGGATCTTCACCGCATCTGTGAATGCGCTTTCGTGCACCAACATCCGCTTATGCAGAAACACATGCCCAAGTTGCCTCCTACTCACTTCCTCTTTTGTGGTCTCTTCCTCGCAGAAGCGAATCCTCTTCTGTGGATTCTTCCATGTTCTTGCGGTCCAACAGTCTCAAGCCTTCCTCCTAATTCCACGTAGGTGCGGTTGCACCAGAACTGAAGCTAACAGAAACTCCTCAAGTCCCAAAATCCTATTTCAATCTGAACTACGCCCGAGGCCTCGGGACCCCATCCAAACTTACCAACACATCCTAAAACCTGATATGAACTTATTCGAAGCCTTAAATCACGTCAAACAACATCAAAAATACGAATCACACCTCAATTCAAGCCTAACAAAACTAATAGATTTTCAACTTCTAAAATCGATGCCGAAACCTATCAAACCAATTCTGATTGACCTCAAATTTTGCAAACCAGTCATAAATGACATAACAAACCTACTCCAACTCCCCAAACCAAAATCCTAGACCGATATCAACAAAGTCAACTCTCGGTTAAACTTTTCAACCTTCCAAACCTTCAACTTTCCAACATTCGCCAAGTCAAACCAAAATGACCTACGGACCTCCAAATCAATATCCGGACATACTCCTACGTCCAAAATCATGACACGAAACTATCAATACCATCAAAACTCCATTTCGGAGTCGTTTACGCATAAGTCAATATTCGGTCAACTCTTTCAATTTAAGCTTCCAACCTTGGGACTAAGTGTCCCAATTCATTCCGAAACATCCCTGGAACCAAATCAACCACCCCAGCAAAAGTCACATAACCACAAATGAAGATAGAATAAGTAATAAATGGGGGAACAGGGGTATAATACTTAAAACGACCAGCCGGGTCGTTACATAAGCCTACGCGAACGGGGGCCTCGCTCCACGAATGCAAAGGCAATCCATACACGAGGCACGACACCTTCGCGAACGCAGCCCTTGTACATGAACGTGATGTTTATGCTCCCATCTCTGCACGAAAGTGAAGAGCAATATCCTCCTGTCAACTTAAGCTTCTTAGTGATCGTGATACAAGCTCTGTGATCACGAAGCACTGTAAAACATCAGAAAACCAGTACTACCCATCACCCCAAAACATACCTAAACCCTGGGATCCCCTCCAAATTACACCAACAAGTCCTAATACCTTATCCAAACTTGTCTAAATGCTCAAAACACCAGGACTAACATCAAAACCACGAATCGACAACCAAATCACAAGTTAAGCTTCTCGTAAGTTCAGCAAATTCTAATTTCAACCACGCGTCTGATTCAAGATTATTCAATTCGGATTTCATCTAAACTTTGTATAAATGTATCAAATGACAAAACAAGCCTATTCCAACTTCTATAATAATAATCTGAATCAGATATCATCAAAGTCAACTCCTGGTCAAATCTATGAACCTTCCAAAACATCAAATTTTCAACTTTCGGCAAATAGTAACAAAATATCCTAGGAACCTCCAAATTCGATTCTGAACATACGCCCAAGTCTAAAATTACAATGGAACTCTCATATCACCAATTTGAGATCATTTACACAAAATTCAAACCTTGGTCAACTTGTACAACCTAAGATTCTAACAAAGGAACTAAGTATTCCAATTCACTCCAAAACTTCCCCGAAAGAAAATAAACCATCCACATAAGTCAAAAAACATCAAACAAGTATGGAAAAAAATATAAAATAGGGGAATGAGGTTCAAATATACAAAATGATTGTCCGGGTTATTACAATAAAGCATGCACCTACATTAACATAAGCTAATGTAGGTTCCAAAGAAAATTAATGAAATATTACTAAACCACAAATATTCTCAATCAGTAAAACAATTCCTCGGTGAAGCTAGAACGGGACTCTAAAAGAATTATATATGCATGATACAATAGAATTCTAGAAGTTTCTTATGTTGGAGAGTAATAATCTAACTTAATTGTGTTGAAAACTGACTTTTGACACCGGGGGACGATCTTAGCTCAATATCTCCTTCAATAAGCTCTGGCTCTTTGGAATGTTAGTAATGGAAGAATCCTATTTTTTGGACCTTTTTACAAGCCTGGGGGTTGGAACTTTCTTGGCGCTATAGCGACTGGATAGCACCATAAGTTCTCCATCTAGTTCTTTGCTTATATTATGGTAGATGGATGACGCCAAGAACCTTGTAGTCAGTGCTCATTCTAAACCATTCCAAACGTATACCTTCACTCTCAAACATTGTTAACCTTCCAAATCATGTCTCTAACCTCACGCACGTTCGTCAACACACCTCAACGGTTCTATGACCTTCAAATGACCATAAATACATAACCAATACCTTATTCCCAATACGTTTAGATAGTAATCCATCAAAAATTAAGTACAGAGATTAACTGAGTTTACACTATCATGTAGAATATATACCAAAGAAGCCCACAAATCATTAGATGGATGGACATATAGCGGGTGGCAAGGATAAGGGTAATCATTTGGATGAAAAAAAGGAATGATGAGAAGAAGAGGAATCAGAAGTACCCTCATTAGCAACAAGAGTAACAATACCAATCTGTCATGATCCAAAATCTAACTAGTCATGATGGAGCCTAACCCAACACGTTAGGTAAGACAATTTAACAATAATCCAATTTCAAATGAGATTTACTAAGAAAAACAAGTGATGAAATAATGGATCTTTTATACAAAATTCCTAAAGATTGGTAGTACAAATCATGAGCTTCTAAGATTCAGTGTTTACAAAGCTGGTACGAAATAAATACATCATCTTTTCGAAGTATACGTAAACAGATTTATAAATCTAAAGCTACCAAGAAAAAGAGGCAGCTATAATTGGAATGCAAGTAAATATCCAACGCCAGCTCCCGTCGTACGCAGCAATATCAGCTCCAAAATCTGCCCGCGAGGTGCAGAAGTGTAGTATGAGTACAACCGACCCCATGTGCTCAATAAGTAACAAACCTAACCTTAGGTTGAAAGTAGTGACGAGCTTGGACAACGGTAAGAGTCCAACACCAATCGCCAAGAACAAATCGTAACAATATAATAAAAGAAGTACAAGTAATAACACAAAGATATGATGCTCAGCTCGTTCATAGTTACGGAAAATATGTATGCTTTTTAGGTATAACAGTAAAACCAAATCTTTCACCGAAATCACCAAAATATGAGTACATCAGAAAACTATAAATTTTCCCAAAAACGTTTTAACAACATATAAGATTTTTCATTATCAGATAGCACGAGGAAAGTACACCTCTAGGCCTATATGTCAGTGTGCATGTGAAGCC